>PVKS010016207.1:0-44403 GCA_004027875.1 Aplodontia rufa
ATGGTAAATTGTGCTGCAATGAACATCGATATTGCTGTGTCACTGTAATGTGCTGATTCTAAGTCCCCTGGAAAGATACCCAGGAGTGGAATAGCAGGGTCGTATGGTGGAGTCATCCCTAATTTCTTAAGGATTCTCCATACTGCTTTCCAGAGGGGCTGTACCAGTCTGCAGCTCCACCAACAGTGTGTTAGTGTGTGGCACAATTTTTAAGGCCTCCTTCTCATTGGATTCTTTGAGTGTTGGGAACCGAGAATCTATAAAAATTTTGAAATTTTTAGTCCCCTTAGAAGACCCTGGTAAATTATCTCAGTTGGATATCACAGAACTAGATAACCTCAAAGTTTTCCTCCAATTCTATGATTTAATAATTCTCAAAACATTGCAAAAGAACTTCATTTATACATGAATGAGAATTATCTCTAGTCTATAGATAGAATGTGGTCTAAATGCACATAGAGAGCTCTTAATGCCTACTGACCAGCTGATTTTTTAAACAGATTAAAACTCTTCCTGAGATCTAGTGAATGAAATTTTTTTTTTATGTATCATGAGAAGGATAACTTTATCTGGCCCGTTTCCCAACTATTAAGGTTCCAAATCACTGAAATATAAATAAATGAGACTTTACCATATCTAAACACCAGTATGATGAAAAATTTGTTTACACCGGGAGGTTTTAGGTCATCCTTCAATCATTCATCCCCGGAACCAAAGCAGGTATGCTCCTGAGCACACACGCACACACATACCCAAATGTGACACTTGGCAAATGTTGGGCAATTACTGAGATGGAACAAAGGAGACCTTCAAATTCCATTGCCTTTTTAACCTTATATTTTTGGATCTAAGAATCTAGGAATTCAAATCAAACACATACAAATAATATTGATCATGCTATACTCAGCTTTTTGTTTAAATTTCTCTAATTTGTTATCTTTTAAATACATTACTTTGGTACCAATGGTGCTAAAGTAAAGAATGAGAGCAATATTTTTAAAATAATAAAAAGCTATGAAAAGAACATATTAACTGTAACTAAATTGGTTCCCTGTATAAAGAGCACATGTTGTCATATGAAAGAGCTCTAATTATTGCAAGAATGCTACATTTGTAGATTTTGCCTAATTTGAAAAAGCTCTGTTGAAATTATTTAGAAAAAAAGAATAATTGAAACCCCCTTCAACATAGTTCAGATTCTCTTAATTTTATTTTTTTCAATTCACAAGCCTTTTTTTCTCAGTGTTTTGAGATTGAAGTTCACACACATCAAATAAATGGCATGATAATCAGAGGTTCGATATCCAATGCACATTCATTATTATCTGTCATTATTGTCATTGTTGCTATTATAATTGTGCATTGTAAAAAGAATGAAAGCTTTTCCATGGGAATTATTCACATGTATTACTTTCTAGGAGGAATTGAATAGTTGACATTGCGTTTTTGTCAAAGTAAAAGATGGGATGGTTTTTCTCATTTGTATTTTTCTTAAGCAATAAGAAATGTGGAATAATTTCTATTAGGTTCCTTTATTATATCCAAAGTCTCATAGTTTTATGTAATGCCCAAATGTATGGGTTTTTTGTTGTTGTTGTTGTTGTTGTTTGTTGTTTTTTTTTTAATAACAACTATGGGAACTTTCTCACTCCTGTGTAAAATGTAGAGTTAGACCTGCCTCGTTAGGCTGTTTTCAAAGTCAGTAAGAAAAATGGTGAGAAAACCACTCAAATGTGTTTTGCTGTCTTATGTGTTCTTCCTCTGTATCGTGGAACTTCTTACAATCCACCGCATTCCCCGCGGAGACCTATGCGGTTTAGGGATTTGTCTTAGCCCTGTGGAGCCCTGCTGTGCTGCTCAGCTAGTCAGCCCTTACATCATGTCCTGCTTCCAGGGTGGAGGTGGTTACCATTTCCCAACTGTGCAGTGGCTAATGTATGAAAGTGTCAGACGAGTTTGTAGAGGACAGATGGAAATATCTGGTAATTTGGTCAGAAAAGACTCCGACTCCAGATCCTCTTCTTGTCCACAAAGATGGTTCCTCTAAGTAAGTGCAGAAAATCACCAGGAGATTGGTCCAGGGAAGCCAGTCTTCTCAATGACTGAGAAAACCTTATAAACCCATTTTGAGCCATGCCGTTCATTAAATACATTTGAAGTAATACACTTATTTATTAATTAAAACAGATACAATTATGATGCTTTTGTCACAGTCACCACTTCATGAGTCCTTTCCTCTGGGTCTATTCTGTCCATCCTGGCCTATCTGCCCAGTGCCTCATCTGCAGGGTGGCCACATATACACATGTGATGTTAAGCAGTTATAGAATCAGGACATTCCGGTGAACAGGTCTGTCTACACGTGCAAACTTACAGCAACCTGAAAAGACTGCTTTGATTCTGACTTTTTTAGACATATAGAGTGGTTGATTATTTAGACTAAAAACTATAGCAAAAGAAATGCCATATATCAGTTCTGTGACCATGCATTTACAAAATTATAGGGCACAGGAATTACATGTGTATTGTTTCCAAATAAAAAAAAGAGGTGCTTACTGCTCTGGTATTCCTTAACCCCCTCACAGATCCACCCAATCACTGCAATCCTGAATGAATGGAGCTCTTTGCTGTTTTATGGTTTCTGTTTGCCAACTAGCAGTCTATGTGTACATGGATATAGGTCAAGCGTGCATTAAATTCAAAGAAGTTGAGTGGGTTGGTTTATTCATTTGTTTTTCTTTGCACTCAACAGCATCCACAGTGTGGCAAGATTAACATTTCAAGCTCCTATTGCATTAGTTATTCTTCAGTAAGTACAGCTCCCTCTATCGATGAGTCTGGAACATAGGAGTTTCTCTGGAAGATACTTTCCTAGTGAGGTATATACAATGCATTCAATGGCACCAGAGTTTCATTACAGGAATTCTCTAGTTCCCTTCCTTCATATGGAAATGCTATTAACTGAA
Organism: Aplodontia rufa; assembly: GCA_004027875.1. Taxonomy (NCBI): domain Eukaryota; kingdom Metazoa; phylum Chordata; class Mammalia; order Rodentia; family Aplodontiidae; genus Aplodontia; species Aplodontia rufa. The sequence continues at coordinate 2,967 of PVKS010016207.1, forward strand.
TTCAGTTAACTCTCCAAATGTTAGGTTCTTAACCAACAAACAATGCCTCTCCACCGGGCTTATTTCGCCAAGCGTCCTTGAATCAGAAGGGACTGCATAGGTAATAATAGATTCCGAGCCACACTATGGGTTGTGATCATATTTAAGAGGAACTCTTTTGTATTTATTGACTTTTTCCTTCAATCATGGTTGTTCTGCTTCTTCCACCACCACCTTGAGCCTTTCAGGTAAATGAAAAGTTCAATTATATGTAAAGTGACTGTTAAATCAGCAGGCCCCTTGTGGGGGACTGGGCCTGCTCTCCCTGCTTCAGTGGCACGAGTGCTCAATCCATTACTATTCCTGAGGGTTGTACATCCATCAGGTCGCCTCGCCGGCCAGGGTGCATCTTATAGCTTTTACTGCATATGAGACATTGCAGGCCTGTTCTCGGGAACTGCCAGGCAGACTGGGAATCACAGTCACGGTTAATAGCAGCGAATTGCCAGCTCTTGATGGGTGGGTAGTCACTCCTTTCAGTGGTTGCCCCCTGGGGGAGAAGGTAGAAAAACAGAGGGAGGGAATTAGAGTGACTTTGCACAGTTGAGCAGGTTCATGCCGCTGGATCAGTGGCAAGCATTGGCAGGGCTCCACTCTGGGGAGGCTCACAGCAACATCACAGTCTCAGTTTTACCAGTTGGTGCTGCTGTATCGCCAGTGGTGCACAGGGGGAGAGCAGAGAGGAGGGTGAGCTGGGAGTGGGGGAGAGGGGTGGAGGCAGAAGTCTAAGCTAAATTAAACAAATGAACAAAAATTCATGTTCAAACTGGTTAACCCATCCCAGTTAGCCCTGTGCTACTAATTGTATCAGACTGGTTTTGGAAGTTCCTGGAGTGATTAAAGAGTTGGCTCACAAACTCTCTGCATAACCTTAATTTTTTCAAGGTTCTTTGAGTGGAGAATGGCTTATAATAATGATTTTGACTAATACGATTTTTGACATGCAACTTTAATGCTTAACCTTAGTACCACTCCAGAGCATTTCGTGTGTACTCAGCTGTAAAGAGTGATGATTTAAAGGGATAATATAAGAAAAAGGTCGTTCTAGAATGAACCTCTAACAAATTGCATAAAGGGAGCTTATTATTCCATGAGTGGAGGGATATGCAGCTCTTCTGATCATTTTTCTGCTTGATTCAAAAAAAAAATTGTTGAGACATGAATGGGAAAAGAAACAGGAAAAAATGAAATAGAAATCTGCAAGCAAGGAACATTCTTTTGATGGTTATGATTTTGTTGCCACTAAAAAGACTCTACAATAATGTGGTTATTCATCTCCTCTTTTGTTTTGGGTGAAGAATTCGCTCTAACAAGAAAATGCTGTTATTGGTTGGAGGGTTGCCGCCTGGACCCGACCGGCTCCCCAGCAATTTGGTTCAGTATTACGACGATGAAAAGAAGACATGGAAAATACTCACAAGTGAGTCTCTTATTTATTTACTCACCTATTTATTTCAGGTTAGAGCTGTCTTGATGAATTTGAAAACATGGTTAATCAAATTAGACATTTTATCGATTTGTTACCCTTTGGAGGTTTGTTTATGTATCATGGGGGATTTAGAGTTAAAGACTAAATTAACATTGCAGAGGTGGCTGATTTGGTAGTCGAATAGGCCTAAATTAAAACTGGCCTAAAATCACTATCCAGGTTTATGCTTCTCTGTGTGCTGGAGCAGGTGGGGGCTGGGCAGGAGAAGCAGAGATTGTCCCTTAAAATTTCTTCAGTGTTCCTTTTTTTTTTTTTTTTTTTGGTTGAAAAATGAACAGTTTTTAAGAGTGGTTAACAGCACCAGTAAGTTTTCTCCCATTAAAATGGTTGCTTAGCTCACTGTCTGTGTAATTAACCTTATTTTACTTTTTAGACATTTTTGCTCATTAATCAGTCTGTGGAACCAGGTCTTTAGAGAAAAGCCCCCTCAGATGCTCCACAGCTTGGATGGACAGATACATCCGTGGCCTGTCCCAGCTGCATTCAAATGTGCTTGCAAACTTCCAGCTAAGACTCTCCTCCTCCCATCCTGAAAGGATGATTGTGTTTTACAGCAAACTCCTTGCCTTGGGCACTGAGATTTGGAACTTATTGTTATATTGGTTATGATTCCCAATCTGAGTCATGGAATCAAGAAATCATCTCCTCTTGCATGCAGCAGGCTGTGCACACCAGGCCCCTTGTGGGCACAGTGGCTGCACTGGTCAATAAAACTAAATTTTAACTGTCAAAATTGCCCAGAGCTGTATAGATAAAATAATAAATGAGCAATTTTGATCCATAAATCAAAGCCATACATTGAAGGCCAACAAAAGTGAAAGTTAGATTTTCTTAATGCATGTGTCCTTTAAGCAGTTATATATTTTACCCGAGTGTTTTAAAAAATCATTTCCTTTGCTCTTCCTGAAAGCCCTTTAAAATAATAGAAACAGGACAAGAGTTTGCCCAAAAGAGGAGCCAAGACTTGTGAGGTGGTACTTGAAATAATGCATTTTGGAGGTGGCTCATCCCAGCCAAACCTGCAGTGGCATTAGACACCCCCTGAACTATGGTGGTAATAAAGATGTGGTGAAATAGGAACAGTGAGCTTAAGAAGGAAGAAAGAAGCTGGGCATGGTGGCGTACACCCATAATCCCAGTGACTAAGGAAGCTGAGGTAGGAGGATAACAATTTCAAAGCCAGCCTCAGCAACTTAGTGAGCCCCAAAGCAACTTAGCAAGACCATGTCTCAAAATGGAAAAGCAAAAATGGGCTGGGGATGTAGCTCAGTGATTAAGTGCCCCTGGGTTCAATCCCTGGTATGGTAAATAAATAAGTAAATAAATGAAAAAGAAAAGTACGTTAGAGAAGTCTAGAGAGTTTTTTATTCTTCTTTTGATGAAAATACCAATAATAGTGGTTTAAACATCTGAATGAGCAATCAAGCTATGTTTTAAAAATTCATCAGAATTGGAAACTAAAGTAAAACCAAAGAATCATTTTGGGGACACTTGATTAACAGAGAAAGTCCATACAGAATGATACATGGAGACTAGAGGAGGAGAGAGAAAAGAGGAAGGACAAAAGAAGTTCTCAGGGAGAGATGACAGAAAAACAGAGCACAAGCGACAGGGACATTTTAGACCCTACTAGTAAATGATATTCATTTACAAATCCACCTGTTTTTCCAAATACAACAAGCGTCATCCAATTTGCTACTTATTTGAAGCCCTCCAGTAAAAGCAAAAAGATTGATTAACAATAACTACAGAAAGTCTTGTATTTACTTTGAGATAAGAGTGATCTAAGAGATAGAGCAATCATCAAACTTCTTGCCCAAACTAGGAGACTTTTGAGCATGGGAAAGGGGAATCTGCTTATTAAGCCAGGCCAACAGCTACAGACAGGATTGCATGGTCACCTGACCTGAAGTTTCACATTGCCAAAGTCCCTACTTGGATATCGTAAAAGAGCATGAACTCTTCATCCTGATTCAAGCCCAGACCTCTGACTTTGAGCAAGTCATAAATATTCTCAGTCTGTTTCTTTGTCAGTGTCATTGGATATTTTAAAAATGATATTGCATTTATAAATCATCTAGCATGTAGTATGCATTCAATAAATTACAGATAACTTTGCTCTTATTTTAATACCACTGGAAATATTAGCACAAGGACTGTATCTTTATACCTTCGAAGCACCAGTTAACACAAGCTCTCTGAATAGGGAAGAAAAATATTCCTGTAACAGTAATGACACTTCCACCCACTGCTCCAGGGGACAGAGCCCTTATCCATAGTTTTCATGTGTCATATGTAATAATCCGTAGACAAAGAAGTAAAAATAAATGGGTATGTATTGACTCAACTTATCATGAAAGGGAATAAATTACAATATAATATAGAAGGTTCTTATAATAGAAACATATTTATAGATTTTGAATCCTTCTGCTATACTCAGACAAAATCAAAGCTTTGAAATAAATTTCTTTTCTACTTATACTCTTCATTTCACTAAAACTTAAACTTTAAAAATTGAGCTTATTTCCTGCTAGACTGTGACTACATGGGCCCCCAAGTCAGGGCATATTTTTCATGCTTGTTGAAGAAATATGCAGTTTAATCTGGTTAATTTCTGTTGTTGATAGTTTGTATTTTTTAATCAAGACCTCATCTTCGGCCAAATGGAATAAGTAAGTTGAGTAACTGGCACATTTCCATACTATTTGGACCACATATTAATAAATGAAGAAATGTTTCTTACTGGAATAAGAAAGTATTACCTCAAATCTGATCAAATATTAGGGATTTCCAAACTTTCCACTGCCATTCTTTTGCCCCAGAAGGAGTGCTAAGCTAATTTTGGAGGGAAGTGAAGATGATGGTTGAAGGTAGGAGATGGGCTGCTAGCTTGGAGCCTGCTTGTTTATTGAATGAATGTCTTCATACAAACTGACAAATTAGCTAACACACACCCTTCACCTGAGGCTGGCTGCAGCTTCTGAACCTTAGCCCACTGGGCCCACTTTGCTTGAACAAACGTTTCTCAGCACCTCTGGTAGACATGCTCCTCTTTAAAAGATGCCATTCCACAGGCAGAAGTAGGGGTACCCCCTTAGGGGAGCCACACTGCTTACATATGTATCATAACAAAGAAGAGTCGAAAGGATTTTGGAAACATTACATAAGGAATACACTTAAATAATAACATATTGAACAGAGTAGAAGTGAATGAGAAGGAAAAGTGGGTCTATAGAACATAAAGAAAACATAATTCAAATAGTCAACCAATGGTTTGATCCACCCAAACAGCAAAGGGACAATTATTCTCACTAAAAAGACTGTTTTGGTGACATATTAGCACAAATTGTACTTTTATCTTCTTTTCTGAAATACTCATTTAATACGATGTGGTAGAACTGATGTTTAAAAATGGTGACAGATGGGGCTGCAGCAGTGGCTCAGTATTTGGAGTGCTTGCCTGGCATCCACAAGGACCTGGGTTCAAACTCCAGCACCAAATGCACAATTAAGTGTTGGAGAAACAAAGGCCAGATGAAAAAATAAAATAAAACTGCTTCTTTCTCTCTCTCCCTCTTTCTTTAAAAAAAAAAAAAATGTGACAGAACTCCCCAGCCTCTATCAGAAAAAGTGTTGAGAAGCTGGGCACAGTGGTACACACCTGTAATTCCAGTGGCTCAGGAGGCCAAAGAAGGAAGATGACAAATTTGAGGCTAGTCTTTGCAATTGGCCCTCAGCAACTTAGAGAAACCCTGTCTCAAAATACAAAATAAAAAGGGCCTGGGGATGTAGCTCAGTGGTTAAGCACCCCTGGGTTCAATCTCTAGTACAAAAAAAAAAAAAAACTATTGAGAAATAACATGACAACGTGTAAAAATGACTGTCAAGCCTTCTGTAAGTGTGAAGTGTTCAATAATAACAATAATAGTGGGCGTTGTTGTTCTCGTGCCTGTTAACAATAAAAGGGAAGTTGAGACTCACTTTTGTTCATTTTTATTTTACAGTACTACTGTTCTCGCATTTCTCATTCCTGCATGCAGTCTCCCGTTTCATTCCTAACTTATTAGAAAGCAGCACAGGAGGCATGAATAATAAAATGGCCAACATAAGAAACAGGCCTCCTGCACTTGGCAGGCTCTAAGTCCTCTGCTTAAAGATCAAACAACACAATCCCCATTGCCAACATGTGTCTTTATGACAGATTTCTTACATCCCCAAGTCTTTATGAAGTCCACATGTGGACGCGCCTTACATTCTGCCCATAGATAGCACTGAAAGTCTCAGCATTCCATTTATGTTCCTAGTTGATCAATTTCTTTACTGATGGGTGAAGGTATTTCCCAGGAACTAGCTCTCTTTTTTTCTGTTTCTGGTAACAGATTCTATTTATTAGGTGTTTCTTTGTTGCTTTATTTGAGCAAAGACAGGAAAAAGACTTCAAAACATTGATTACCCGTTCATGTGCCAATCATGACTTCTGCTTAATCACTTTACAATGAAAATTATGGTGCTACACTAGACAGACTGGTCCTTCTACTGACCACCCCAAGTTCCCTTTATTAGAGGTAGGGGAAATGACCTTTGCTCCTCTTCCCCTCAGTTCATTTGGTGCAAAGGATATGAAGGTCTTCTGTTTTACAGTTATAGCAAATGAAGAAAATCATGGAACTGGTTTCCTATGTTGTCTCCTGGCCCCTGGAGGACACATAACTTGACCCCATTTGCACAGGAAGGGTCCTGGGGCAGGTTGTCATCAATTTCTTTCAGAAGAGACACAAAGACCAGAAAGTTTATGAATTTTCATACATATTTTTAAAAATATACTTTCTCAAATAAATAATAAATTTATTCATTCCATTCATTCAAAAAATACGCTTTCTCCAAGTGTCAAAGAAATAGTAATGAAAAACCTTCTGTAAGACACTGAACTTCAGTTCTGAGAGATAAATATAGGCTCGATAATATTCAATATCTGAGCAGTAGAGAATGGTTTAATTGCTGATTGCTCAAGGAATAATAAACCTGCAAGTTGACACATTCGATTGAACTTCTTTCCTTGGTACTTCTGTTTTTAATTTCAGTCCACTTCTGTTCTTTGGGGATATATTGGGAGGAAAACCAAGCTAGCCAAAAGCTAATAATCTTTTCCCGTGGTTATTTGTTCTCAAGGAAATAACACGTTGAGTTCAATTGAGGGTTTGTGCCTGTAGTATTCCTTTATTTGTATTATGTTTATTACCAAGAACTCAAACCCATAAAATTACTGAATGTAACTTCTAGATAGGTTGGTAGAGTTTGTAGATAGTATGTTCTTCATTGCAGGAAAACCTGAAAAAACAATGAGGTGCCTCCGGAACGACTCTGTGAATGCCTGGAAAGAATTTAGACTGATTTACTCTAATTTAGACTGATTTATTTGCTCCTTCGTGGAGCAAGCAATTATTGAATACACACTCTGTTGGATGGCAGGGTAGAAAATAAATACGATTATTTCTCCTCCAAGCACCTAAGGAGGCAATTATAATGCAGGAGTTAAGGATAGATAAGGAAATTCTAGGGCACAATGGGAGCATAAAGTGGGCCCCTAACCTAAATATGAGAGGTTAGAAAATTCTCTTAGACATGACTTTATTGAACTGGGCAAGGTGTATAGGCTTGTAATCCTAGCTAGGAGGTTGAGGCAGGAAGATCTCAAGTTCAAGGCCAGCCTCTGCAACTTAAGAGACGCTGACTCAAAACAAAAAATAAAAAAGGGTAGATGTGCAGCTTGGTGCTAGAGTGATAGTCTGGGATCATCAAAGATGGGACTAGAGAGTTAACCAAGAGCTGTATCTTATGAGTACCATTTCCAGGAATTGTACAGATAGAATTTTGGAATTTTGGGCTAGGAATCTAGCTCAGTATTCAAGTGCTTGCCTAGCACATTTGAGGCCCCAAGTTTGATTCTAGCATGAATAAAAAAATTAAGAATTCTGAGTAGAGATGCCCCTCTAATTTTTGTTTAATATTAGTGAAAATACAGTGATCTAAACATTTTATACAATAACATGGCAGTTGATGTCTCTTAGCTGGAACTTTTTATTTTAATTCATGTAACAATTGTTTCCAAGACTTTGGATAAAAAAGAAAGGATAAGAATTGTGTCTTGACTTTTTAAATATGTTAGCATCTAATTTTACCTTCAATGAGCTCAATTCTAATTTGAAATACATGGCTGCACTTTGCTATGTATCTTGAATTATTTGCCACTGTGTATTCATGCACCAGTGCATTAGTGGATTTTTCATAGATTTTTTAAAAAGAATATGTGTGGTGGTCACTCCAAATACTATATTTCAACTAACAGGTTCCTAGAAAAACCAGTTGACTTTATTTGGCTATCTCTCATTTATTTCTGGTTTATACTTCCCTTGAATACAGTAATTGCTTTTTCTCCAGAGAACAGTATGTGTACAAATAATTCCAGCACCTTCTTCACACACAAGCAGTGGTATTTGCTACTGAGTCTGGCATGAAGGAGGTATGAGTCAAAAGGGCTGCTTAAATTTCTGTGTCGTTCTTAGGCATATTGCAGGCGAAGTCTGGCAAACCATTAAATGCAAGTACTGAAAGACTCAATGATCTCCTTTCCCAGTCTGCTCATTTTGCACAAGCATTTCATTCACTCAGAAAATATAACTGATATCTCCTATGTCACAGGGATTGTGCTAAGCACGGAGGACACAAAACTGGGCTAAAACAATTTCATCACGTCCTCATTGAGTTTAGAGTTTAATGGGAGAAACCAGAATTAGTCAGTAATCCCAGGTAGCAATATATCATAATGAAAAGTGATAGTGCTCTGAAGGAAGGGTATGAAATACAGAAGATGTAATGGAGGGACCTCATCTAGTTAGGAGTCACCTAAGAAATGGCACTGGAGCTGAGAATGAGAGGAGGAGGAGGAGCTAGGGAGAGGCCCGGGTAAAATGTTGAGATAAGATTGCTCCAGGTTAGTTGTCAGTAAGTACAAAAACCCTGCAAAAGATGCTTTTTTTAGTCAGTTTTTATGCTGCTGTGATGTAAAGACCCCACAGGAACAAATTTAGAGGAGGGAAAGTTTATTTAGGGGCTCATGGTTTCAGAGTCCATAGAAGGCCAGCTCTGTTCCTCAGGGCTCAAGGTGAGGCAGAACATCATGGCACAAGAGTGTGAAGGATGAAAGCAGCTGACATGATGATCAGGAAGCAGAGACTCAACACGCCAGATATAAATACCTACCTCAAAGACACACCCCCAATGACTCACGTCCTCCGGTGGGACACCCAACCTGCCTTCGGTGACTCAGTTAATCCCTATGGGGCATTAATTCACTGATTAGGTTAAAGCTTTTGTAACCCAATCATTTCTCCTCTAAGCCTTCTTGCATTGTTTCACACATGAGCTTTTGGGGAACACCTAATATCCAAATCATAACAATGATGGATGGCTAAACTCAAAGAGTGAGGAGGAGAGGAGGATGGCAAAAGACGATAACAGAAACCAGTCATTCAGGAACTTCTGTGGCAGGTTCACAATTTTGCTTTTTTCTATAAGCAACACGAAGAGGAGAGGCATTACACCCAGCGGCTCAGGATACTTAGGGGCTGAGTGAGTTGAACAATGGTCTCTGTACTTCCATCAGCAGTACTGCACCAATTCATCTGGCCACAAAGTGCCACTGGTCAAGAGTCCTAGCAGATGAAAGATTTAATCTATGCTGACCAATTTCTCCCATGAAAATCTAAATGGATCCAGTGTTCTTGGCATAGTGCCACATTCATAGAACAGAGCTAGCAGAGGTCAAATGAATGAGTAACCCACTCCTAGGGGTCAAGAATATAATCTAGATTTATGGACTATACCGCAAAGAATGATGTATAAGTGATAAAATTCACCTTTAAGATTACTGAAAAGCCGAAGTTCAATGCAACTTTCTTGATTATTGTATCTGTGTCTTAGAAACAGGGTAGTATAAAAAAGGAAACTGCACAAACAGGCAAACACAGAATAAAATCTTTAGGGACAGACAGATATAAACTGAAATGCACCTCCAGGTGTTTATAGATTGTGACTTAGGCAAGTGGCTTACTCTCTGATCTTTTTTCTTCAACTGCAAATTGAACATAATTATATTAACCACATAAGGTTATTGTGAGCATTAAATAATGCAAATCAATCTCTAGCTTGGACATCTGGAGTGTAGTTGTTTCTCAATAAATTTTTATTCTATTTTAGTTTAAATTTGTATACTTTTATCACCAAACTAAAAGATCAAATTGAATCTTGTATTCATCTAAGGTTTGAGAAATAAGAGACGCAGTGAATCATAATGAAGTCTCTATTTTCAGCATGAGGCTGATACATATCAGTCAAGTGGGCTGGATTATGCTGTGGTAACAACTCTCTGAAATCTCAGGGACTTAAACTAACAAAAAAATTAGTTTCTCACTCACCTCCAACATAGTTGGCTGAGCACATCTGCTCCACAGAGTCATTCAGGGATTCAGGCATGTGAGGCTCCATTCTGATATGTATGCAGCTGGGGGAAGAATGAGTTGCAGAATTTTGCACTAGATTAAAAGTGATTTTTATCACTTCTCTATCTCAAGGACAACGCCCATTTCAAAGGATGAGGAAGTACATTCCTACTGGGGTTACAGAGGATCAGAATTCGTCAGACAAGGCAATCTGTCTACCATAATGTGTCCTTCCAGACATGAAATGTTCAGTGTGCTTGCCTCATTGTGCTCATGGGACCCCTACTCCTTCCCCCAAGGGGACCTCGCTATCATCAGGCTCACTGTGAAGGATATCTAGGTGACAGACAATCATCTCAACATCAGGCTTATGGAGGACTCCTCTTGATGTGAACACAAATAAACAAATTACCTGATATCTCACACACAAAATGTGCAGTAATGGAACAGGGCCAGAATTTGCCAGAGTAATCATGTTGATTTGGAAGGAGCAAGGCAGTTTAGCAATCCCACCAAGCAGACATTTAGAAGGATGCCAATCCAAGGGATGGGTTGTGTTACTCGATTAGGGACCACCCCAATTCTGATCATTATCCTTATCCCTTGTTCTCCTTGGCCCCTGGCTCGATCCTATGGAAGATGCTTACCTTCCTTACCTTCCAACATCTGAAGTGAGTCCAGGGAATATGTGTTTCTTAAGAAAAACAGAATTTCCTAAATATAGTTCACATTTGTAACTCTTTAGGGGATAGTGGAGAGGTTTTTGTTTTTGTTTTTGTTTTGGTAATGGATGTTGAACCCAGGGGCACTTTACCACTGCGTGACATCTCCAGCCCTTTGTGTATGTTGTTGTTGCTGTTTGTTTTGTTCTTTTTATTTTTGAAGCAGGGTCTCTCTAAGTTGCTGAATCTGACCTCCAACTTGCGATCCTCCTACCTCAGCCTCCCAAATCACTGGGATTAGAGGCATGCACCATCATGCCCAGCAACATTGGTGGGCTTGTTTGTTTGTTTGTTTTGTTTTGTTTTTAAAGAGAGAGGGACAGTGTGAGAGAGAGAGAGAATCAATTTTGTTTAGCTTTTCATGTGACTTTCGTTCCAACACTTTTTTGTGTACATGGTGCTGTGGTTTGAACTAGTATCCTCATGCAAGCCAGGCCAGCAACTGCTCCAGACCCAACATCGGTGGTTTTAAGTATCTAATTGTCATCCATCATTTTTAGCACAGACTGGTAGATCTTTTGGCAATTAAGACTCTAAAAGACTTAGTTGTTTTCTTATGTTTCCATTCATTCCCTGGCCAGTACCATACCCGTGTTTCTTCTCTAATGTACTTGTTAGATTGCTTTTTCCTTTGTCTTCCTGCCCCATCTCTCACTCTCTTTTTTAAACACATGCACACACATGCACATACACACTTGTGTGCATACACACACACACACACACACACACACACACTCATACGTCCTCTAATACTGTCTCTGTATATCTGTATTAATCTATCAGGCTTTAATAAGAAATATCCTTATTCACTCTTCCTGAGTGAATATTTACTGGATATCTCATCTTGAATTGAAACTTTCTTCAAAAACATCCTAACTCTGAAATTGCTGTGGAAGCCAAAGCTTCAATTTTGTCTTTTCACTAGCTGAGTATTAGTTTACCTTTTTTGCTCAAAATTCTTAATTTCACCTTTTATCAGATGAGTTTGAAAAACATTGTTTCTTCCAAGGTCTCACCCTGCCTCCAGATTTCTGGACTGTATTTCCTTTCAATCCTGCTTTTAAATGGGCCAGTTCTTCCCTGAGATCATCTCTCTCTCTCTGTCTTTTAGATCTTGCCAAATGCAGCCGATAATAATCATTACACTATCAGTGTTCTGTTTTCCAACTTCTTCTGTTGGAGGTGGAAGTTCATTAAATAACTGATTAGGCTTCCAAGTTAAGAGAAAATAGTTCTACCAAGTGATTTTCCACACCACGGCCTGCATTTCTATCTTTCCACCACCCTGTACTACTTTCCTTATCATCAGACCCTGGATCTTCTTGGTACCAATTCCTGTATCAGGTTAAGCACTCACAACAATTTCAAAACCTTAGTGACTTAAGATTTAAGTAGATATTTGCTTTTTTTCATGTCACCTGTCTTTGCAAGCCAAATGTTCCATGTCTTCTCATTCATGTACTCAGATTGATAGAAGTTCCACTATTTGGCATGTCACCATTGCCATAGCAGGAGAAAATAAAATTTCACACTGATTCTTGAAGCTTTTGCCCTAAATTAAAGCATTGGATTATCGAAAACAAATCAATTAGCAGGGCACAGTGGTGCACACCTGTAATCCCAGCAGTTCAGAAGGCTGAAGCAGGAGGATCAGGAGTTCAAACTCAGTCTCAGCAACTTAGTGAGACTTTATCAAAAAATAAAAAATGAAAAGAGCTGGGAATGTGGCTTAGTGCTTAAGCAGCATCTCTGGGTTCAATCTCTGGTACCAAAAAAAAAAACACAACTGACCAAACCAATTGACCATATCTACCTCCAAAATAGGTGAAGAAGTTCAAGTTTCCCAAGGCCTCAGAAGGAGGAAAATCAAAATATTTATTTAATGTTAAGTATTTATTTAATATCGAGTCCATTTTCTATTAGTAACAACTGAATACCACAAACTAGGCAAATTATAAAGAGGTTTATTTTGGCATATAGATCTGATCCATGGTCAAGGTCAAAGTCAAGGGTCTACTTCTGGTGATGGCCTGCTCAGCATCAGACAGTAGTCCCAGAGCAGCACAGGGCATCACATGATGAAAGATGGTGCACAGATGTGCTTTAGTCTCTTTTCCTTTTCTTATACAGCCACTAGTGTCATCCCTGGGGGCCCTTCGCTGATGACTTTATTTGATCCTAATTACTTCCCAAAGGCCCCACCTCCAAACACCAAAGTCAAATTAATTTACACTCTCTTAAAAAAATGTCAACATTAAATTTCAACAGAAGTTTTTGAGGAGGCAACCCGTATTCAAACCCTAATGACTACAACAGTGCACCCTTACTTGCAACAAATATTAGGTTCCCTTTTCTTGTCACATGCAAATGCTCTCAGTTATTAGAATAGATAGCTCTTCTGTGCACCTTTTTACATTTCTTGACTTGGTATGACTTTATCATCAGGACTCTTATTTATTCCCAGAACATTAAATGCCCCTGTATTAAAGGAAATGTTCAGAAATACATTCCCAGTATTATTGGGAATATTATTGCTTATATGTGCTTATATTATTACCATTTCAAATTTTGGCCACCCTCAAATAATTGAAAGGAATTTGAGTTTTTGTAATCTTCACAACTTCTACTACTAATTACATGTAAATCATTATACATATACAATATAGTTGCCCAGATATATATAACTCTAAGTTATATAGATACAATTCTCATAGAAACAAATGGCTTTTATCAATAGATTGCATTTAAAAAAAAAGAATGGAAATGATTTTAAAATGACAACAACAACAAAAGAAGATAATCCTGGCTAGTGACTATTATATGCAAATATCTCTATCAAAGAAAAAAAGAAATTAAGGCAAAGTATAAATAAATAAACTCCTGTTTTCCAAAACAGTAAGATGACCTACAGTGACATCAATAACCAAACCTACCTTTGAGGAATGCCCAGCTGGCTAGAATTTTGGGTTTATGTATCATACTCAAAATCACTCCAATACTGGGAATGTATGATCGCTCTGCAAGCCACACCTTAATATTCATTAAATGCTTTTGATGGTGCAAACAGCTGTGCTTCATAGAAGATCCCTCCAGGGCCTGGCCACATTAGCTGGCATTAAGGATGCTTTTGTGAAAGGAGAGAGCTGAGCAGACACCCTCTTAGCTCTGAGCTGGATGTCAAGGCAGACTATTGCTCCTTGCAGTGTGTTCTAATTATTAATCCTACTGGCATGCCTTGTTTGGCTATTAAGTCTTAATTTATTAAAGAAAAAAATTAAGACAGAATTCCAGTTATTTAGCTTGAACAATAATCGTCGTGAGCTTCAAAGACTAAAATGTTCTCACATTTTTATGTTGAGAACCGCAAAGCACTTTCAAAAAAACCCTACTGCTAAAGCAATGATGTATCACTTTCACTTTCATTATATGTTTTTAATCAGAGCGTGACTTCACACTAGACAAAGCGATGCTTTATGCATGGTCTCACTTGTTTTTGCTAAAATCTTTTGACATGATTAATTTTACTTTAATGCTTTTGTCTTGTTGTAATGGTAAGGATGATGGGTATAAACCAGGCAAAAATACATGCTTTTCTATTATAATGCCTCTGAGCATTAAAAATATCTTAGATGAAAGGAAAAAAAATCACAGGAGACTGGTCCGACTGGAATTAAATTTCTTGCTACCTGAACACAGAGTACATGAGATTTTTAAAAAAATGATTCAGTCATTGTTTTTAGTTTTATTTTTGGTATTTTTATAGCAATTTATTCATCTGTATGATTAAATCTGAAGAGGAGGAGAGAGATCGTAGCTCAACGATTTCTTGATCTCATTTGTTGCTTTGCAGCATTTGCCTCCTCCACAGTGTTGAGACCAAAATATTAACTAGTTCTAACCAAGGTGTATCTTGACCAGAACAGCAGGAAGCAGGCGGTAGCTTTTCCAGGGCGATGCCAGGCCTTGGATATAGGCTGATTTTCTCAGCTGCACTGACTTGCAGTCTAAAAGAATTGCATGCAGTAAATATCCTTTGTCCAGTTCACAGAAAAGCAATGACTTGGATGACTTTAACAAGAAAACAACAGACCATTCAACAAGTGAGATGCATCTGCCTGCAGCTGTCAAAATATCAATTCTACCATATTCACTTTTTTTTTGATACCAGGGATTGAGTATCAAATTGCCACTGAGCCACATCCCCAGCCCTTATTATTCTTTATTTTGAGATAGGCTTTCACTAAGTTGCTTACAGCCTTGCTAATTTGCTGAGGATGGCCTTGAACTTGCCATCCTCCTGCCTCAGCCTCCCGAGTTGCTGGGATTACAGGCATGTGCCACCTCACCCTACCAAAATCACTTTTCCTTCTTCCCTTAATGAATTATGGAGTTGCTCATCCATCATATGACACCTTTCTTTCTTCTGCATAACTGTCAGCTTGCTTTCCTTGCCTCCTTAATAAATCCTGATCCAGTAAGAATATCATTCAGCACTAGCCAGCAGCACTGCATGCAGAGGCGGAAATGATCTCTTTTTGCGCAGTTCTACTTGGTGGCCGACAGCCACTTGTGGCTACTGAGCACTGTAAATGAGGCTAGTAGAACTGAGAAGCTGAATGTTCAATTGTATTTCATTTTAATGAATTGAAATGTAAATCACCTCCCAGTGGCAAGTGGTTTCTGTATCAACAGCACAGCTCTAGGTAGCAGGAAGGGTTTGTCCACACTCAAGGAGGGGCACTATCTGCCATCCCCAGCCTGCTGGGCCAAACCTATTCCCCTGGTGGAAAGAAAAAAATAGGTGACCCCCATGTAATACCCAAATTCAAGAACCATCCAGTGAGCCACAGAGGTGCCTTGTTCCAGGTACAGGATTTTCACCTTTTGGCTTCCACAAACCCCATCCTTTCTATCTCGTTACTTGGTGTGTTCATTTCCCAGGGCTGCCGTAACAATCTACCGCAAATCAAGTGGCTTGAAACAAAAAAAATAAAATAAATAAAATATATTCCCTCAGAGTTCTGGAGGCGAGAAGTCTAAAATCAGAATCTCAGCAGGACTGTACTCCCTCCCAAGACCACAGGAGAAGCCCAACTTGCTTCTTCCCAGCTTCTGGTGGCTCCTGGCAATTCTCTTTGTCCCGTCGTTTATGACATCATCACTCCAATCTCTGTCTCCATCTTCAATGGGCTTCTTCCCTGTATCACTCCTCTGTCCCTGTATCTAAATCCTTTTCTCCTTTCTCTTACAAGAACAACTGTCCTTCATATCAGGACCTGGCCTAATCCAGCCTTTTTTGATTCTATCTGCAAAGACCCTATTTCCAAATAAGATCATGTCATGTTTATAGGTTCTGGGATAAAGCTTTGATCTTTCTATTCTCAGGGACACAATTTAATTCACTGTACCCAATGACGTTCACCAAACTCTAGGCACTTCACTGTGTTTATCCATCCCATTTTCACCCTAGCCTTCCACAATATAGAAATTAAATAATAAAGTAATTATATAATAGCAAACTAATTATGTAATATTAATAACATGCATTACTATCATTTCTGCTTCAGATGAAATGGCACAGAGAATTGGCTCAAGGTCACACAGATGGAAAATGGCAGAACCCCAATGTACACCAAATAAAGCTCCAGAGTCTACTTTTGGCGGCTTCTCATTACTCTGGTAATAGCAGAGTGCATGTTATAAGAAGAGTTAGAGGTGAAACAAGACTAGACAAGCTACTTCAGCATTTTATGCAGAATGAAACTGACTATCCCCTGCACAGAGAACACTGGTTTTGGAAATAGGCATGCTTATTGGTCGAGTCTTCCATTATCCCTTTGTTTTCGTTTTGTTCTTGGTTTTCACAGTGATCGAGATGGAATCCAGGAGCTCACACATGCTAGGCAAGCACTCCACCACTGAGCTACATTCCCACTTCTCCCCTACGTTAGTAATTGAAGATTGAAGAAAGAATATGGCACTGGGTTGTTTTCTAGGTGAAAATTATTTTAGGATGAGATAATCTTCACTTTCAGAGGACTGGCAACTCCCACCATTGCTTTCCGTGTCTACTTCCTTCTTCAAAACCTAGGTCTGTGTGCCAAGATAGGATTTTTTCTGGAGAGAAAAGCTATGCATTGTGTCACTTGTCTATCTAATCCTGTACTAATGACACAGAGGTACCCTTGTCTGTGACATATTGGCACATCTCCGATCTCTGTTTTCTGCACATTCATGAATTTGTTAGAAGTTTTTCATTACTGTAACCCTTAACTTTCCCAAACTTCAGTAGTAGTTCTTTTGTGTGCAAAAATATTTCATGGGATTAAATTACTTGTTCTACTCTAGAGTTTTCTTTAAAACAAAAACAAAAACAAAACCTAAAGCATCCCTTCTTTTGTCTTTATTCTTATTGAAAATCTAAGTCATTTTCCTCACCTGAACAATAATCAAAAGATGCGTTTGCACATGAGTTAAGGGGAGATATAGTGACTATTTGCTTTAAATTTTATCATTAAATTTGCAAAGATTTGATATGTTGTATTGTTTGTCACAAGTACATGCAGGTAGGTTTCTAGAACTAATTTAGAATGGAGCCACGATAGTTCTCGTAGCCGATTTGTGTTTCTAATGTCCAGTTCATAGGCTAATCTCATCACTGACTTCATCTTCCATACCTTACTCCAGCTGGTTTCAGTCCTGAACTGAAGCTTGTGTAGAAATAGGCACAGTACAAAACCTGGAAGTTGGTGCAGTGGAGCATTTTTGCTAGACAGAATACCTCCTCTTGTTCTTTGGGAAAAAATTAAGATTCCTAGCCAGGTGCAGTACCACTCGCCTGTAATCCCAGTGGCTCTGGAGACTGAGGCAGGAGGATCACAAGTTCAAAGCCAGCTTCAGCAACTTAGCAAGGCCCTAAGCAACTTAGCGAGACTGACCCTGTCTCAAAATAAAAAATGAAAAGGGTTGGGGATGTGGCTCAGTGGTTAAGTACCCTTGGGTTCAATGCCTGGTACCCTCTCAAACATTATGATTCCTATACTCTGTAAATAAATAAATAGAGAGAAAAAACCAATGCAATCTTTTTAAGAAGCAACTTTTGTTCCTTTTGCCAAGTAAAATGTAGTCATTTATAAATATGATAGCCAATGTCTAATTCTGTCGTAGGTTATGGAAGCCAAGGCTGAGAACTGAGTTCTCGTTACAGCTCAGCTCGCTCCCTATAGAAGGAAATTCTTTTTCTGAGCCACAGCCTGCACCCCAACCAGCTCCTTGTAAGCATATGTGACTCTTGATAACAGAATTCCATAGAGAGAGAGGATGGAACAGTGCAAATCCATTATCACTACTGGAAGATAACAGGATATTCATTCTGTGGAAAGTGGGTTAGCAACACCAACCTCCCATATGCTGCTTCCTTAAGCAGAACCTATGGGGGCAGAGAGAGCCCAGAGCAGTACCACCCGAGGTCTTCTCAGTTTTACTTGTTTACAGAGTATAATGTGTCACCTGAAAGAAGGCAAATGCATGAACATAAACATATTTCCCAGAATCAATTGCTATGCCAACTTTTCCTTCTGAGAAAATATGTTAGTAGAAGCTGTTTATCCAGGAGTCAGCAAACTTTTTCTGTGATGAGACAGATAGTTACTATTTGGGGATTTGTATCCATAAGGACTCTGTTGCAACTACTCAACTCTATTGTTACAGCACATGAGCCATGAGCAATACACAAATGAATCAGCATGGCCAGGTTTCAGTAAAACTTTATTTGTAAAATAAGCCAAGGGTTGGATTTAGCCAGAACTATGGTTTGCCAACTCTTGCACTTTGTGGAATTTCCTATTTTGTTCATAAATCACTTCATAGTAAAACAGTACTTAGAGTAATGCAGTAATGACTAGTGCTTTTTGGACTAAGCCCTTTACATATATGAACCCATTTAATTCTATCATCAACACTGTGATGCAAGTTCCACTATGACACCCAATTTAGTGGGGTGGAATCCAAGGCCTGAAGATGAAAATGACTTGTCTAACACCATGAGTAAGAAGCTCGCCCAAAATCTGAACTCAGATAGTGTTGTTCCAGAGTTAGAACCCACAAGTCACAAGTTATACCAGCTCTCAGGGAATATTTTTTGACCTTCATGTTGAATTTCAGAGGCAGATGTACTCCTGGACATCATCAATAAAACACTCCGTCAGCAGCATGAGGGCAGATGCCGTGTGCTTCTTTGGCTAGCCTAACTTCCCCATGCCTGACTCATAGGACATGCTCCCCAGACACAGGGAGAGGTTGAATGGAAGGATTAATGCTCATGTTGTGCCAGGGCCACAGGCAAATACAAAAGGAGTCAAACCCAAACATTGGCTCATTAACCTTGGGGTCCTCCAGTAGGGCATATACTAGTTGTGCTGAGACATCATCAGCCCTCCAAAAGACGTAGCAGCTCCTAAATGTGTGCTATTAGATTTTTCTGCTTCCTTTAATTCTGTCTTTGAACTTGTAATGATCTATTGCATAAACCAAGCATATTTGGGGACTATAATGCAAGAGAATGAAGGAAGGGAAAGGCAAGAAAGATGGATTTTTATTTTAGCAACACCAAAGCAGCAATGGGCATTTTAATTGAGTAGTTATGGGTCCAGCATTATGTTAAACACATCACAAACATCTTCTTTTTTAGTGCCCATAACTCAGATGTCATTATCCTGATAAGAATGAGAAAAAATAACACTTATTAGAAAGACTCGGTAATTTGCCCAAACTCAGTTATTACATATATGAGTTCATATTCTAATGCACAAAGTTTACACTTTAAAAGCCAGATGATTAACCACTGTATGACACTTTCCATTGTGGTGCTCTGTCCACCTCCAATGGCTCGAGGCCAACACAGATGAAGAACTGCCATGTGTGAGACATTGTACCTTGTGCTTTGCATGATATCTCATTAGACACTTAGAGTAACAATGTGCGGTCAATATCATTATGCCCCCATTTTATTGATGAGGAAACCAACGTCAAGGGATGTATCCACATTAGTTCATGATGGACCCCAATTCTAAGCCTAGGCAGCTGGCCTCAAAGCCTGCCTCACACCAATACTGCATTGCTTTGATCCTATGCCTACAATTTTAAGGGCAAGATTGAACATACATGAGAGTCCTCTAGGAGAAAGGAAGTTTACATGTTTATTTATTGGATAGGTTTTATCCATATTACCACTCTGGGTAATATCCCTACATAATCTTCGCAGTTGGAAAGCATTTTCAAGGCAATCACTCATTAGATCCCTAATAATAACCCTGTGAGATAAACAGGTCACCATCTATTATCCTTATTTGACATAGGAGGACACTAAAGTTCAGAGCGGTTAAGTGACTTGTCAAGGTCACACAGTAATTGATGAATTTGTGACTCAAACCCTTGGCTTCTGACCTAATTTAGCTCAGTGTTCTTTCTATTAAGCCATGTCCTATGAAACCTTATTAGGAGTTCTTTGACCTGTAACTGACATTATTTGATCTCTTTCTAACATGAATTTTTTTCCAACTGGATTATTTAGAAAAGTACTTACAGATCAGAAGCTCTTAAGTCACTGTAGCCATTGTGAATGGAAAATATAATTTAACTCCCTGTTTGCAAATAATGCAAACATGAGAAAGCACACAGGCCATCTTAAAATCAAGACACACTGGTAGTGTATAACCCAGAGTTCCAACACGAAACAGATGGCCTGATGTAATAGCAAGAGAGCTACTTGGAGAGATGTGGGTAACAGGGAAGAACACTGAAAGTAGTAGCATACCTTCCCCCTGTCACCTGCTCCAGTGCTAGCAACCATAGTCCTGAAAGGCAAGGGACAGGGGAAGTTACCTGAACGAGACAGAGTGTCAACCAATAGGACCTTGATTCAAAGGGCAGCCTATACTAATCCAGAAAATGAAAGTCAGGGGAGTAAATACACTGACTTTCCTCTCCCCTCTACTTCAGTCTTCTGAAAGTCAATCTAGTCAGATATTCAAAGAAAGGGGGCTCCTAAATGCGGTCAGCATCACTGGTGCCTGAAAGAACAGAGCAGGGTCCTGGTGGGCAGCATGGATCTGTAGGGGCAATCAGAAGGTACCGGGCACACTTGACTATTTGTGAATACCACATTTGTGGGAGACCAAAAATCAACAATCAAACACATCCATTTCTAGTCCATGGGAATGCTAATATCTTGTTTCTTTTACCCAAGCTCGTTAAAATCGTAACTGTCTAGATTTGCTACTTGGGTCCCCTTGGCCCAATAGCAAACAAAATAACTGGAGTGAAAGCAGGTAGCAAAGGGGGTAGGGTGGCATGATCCTCCCACACAAGCAAATGTGCCCACGAATAAAGGGGTAACCAGGGTTGCCCTGGGCCCATCCTGCACAGCGAGAATGACTACTTGTTTTTGAACACAGATTGCTTTAATCCTCCACCATAATTTTCTGTGCCTATCAAATACAGTGTCTAGGGTACAGCATGTTCTTTGCACCCATTAGTGATTATGGACTGAATATGAGTGGCTTGCTTCACTATATCAGAGATGTCAGTGGCCACTTCTCACTACTGAAGAAACTACTGTTTCTTCAGTAGTGCAGATCCTGCTGGGCTCCGTGATTTCTTTATTCGCAGATCACAGCTCTCCCATGTGTTGCAATATTTTTCTAGATTACTTTAGGAACCTAGATGCTTTTCTCTCTCTCTCTATCTCTATTTCTATCTCTATCATTTCTCATAGAAACCCGGACTTGAGGCTGTTTCAAATAAAGGCAGTGCACATCTGAGGTGCAGGTTTAAGCTGGACTTCCTGATGCCACTAAATGCTACATGAAAAGAAACCCAGGGCCAGGAGGATTCTCAGGGTGAGCCACATTATCTAGTATTTGAGGTCAGATGGGTATTTGCAGATCCCAGTGGGTAAACGAATTGGTTCACTGTGTCTGTGACCCAAGATAGACTCTTCACAAGTTTCCCCAAACTTGCACACACTGTAAGTTAAAGGTTCTAACCTTCTTCACAACATAACAATTTTCAGATTGGCAACTGAGGAAAACCAGTTAGGTAAAAAAGAAGAGTTTGATGCATTAGCCATTTTAAAAAGAATGTATCAAGGTTGGGGGAGAGCACCCCTTCCCTCAAGAGAACAGAAAACAGTAACATGTAAATTCCATGTGAATCAAGCCTGACCAAATGCTCTGTGAGTGTAGATGTCCAAATGAAACATTTTTTTTTTTAAGAGAGAAGGATAGTGAGAGAGAGAGAGAGAGAATCGACTTTTATTGAGTTTTTCACATGGTCTTTGTTGCTCGGACACTCAGCTGTGTATGTGGGTGCTGGGGTTTGAACCTGTGTACTTGAGCATGCCGTGCAAGCGCCACAGCTGCTGAGCCACTGTGCCAGCCCCCAAATGAATCATTTTTAATGAATAATGTTAACTTTAACTAAATCTAGTTTGCAAGCCATTCTTCTCCTTTCTTTTATTCCTAAAATGAGGGCTCCTGCTGGGAGGAGCTGACATTGTCTCTACACTGATACAAGGCACCAGGGCTGATGACAGCAGCTCCATGCCCCCAGCCTCTGTAACACTACAACAGGTGAACATCACTCTGCACTCTACCAATAAATGCTCACATTTCTTGCACCAGGATTTCAAATGTGGGTTTTGCTCCTTTGCTGTCTCCTGCCTGTTAATGTTATCTGAGCATCCAGAGGCTTGGAACTGAGGGTGTAATTGTGAGAGTACATCAGAAATAACCAGCCTCAGTGCCCTAGCACACTCGTAGTCCACAGGGGAGGAAAGAGCCTTCTCTGGAGAGGACATGCATTGTTTGTGATTGTACTTTTTGTCTTACCTCTTTGTCATCTGATATTCTTCCATCTTTCTGTTGATCAAAACAATTTGAAGAGGATGCTCTTAAAATGCACAGGCTTCTAGGGAACAAGAAGAAGAACTAGAGGAAAAAGAGTCATGGCCATTATTAACCTATGTGGGCCTGGCACAGGAATCGGGAAGATCACTGTTTCATGTGGCAATGACTTCTGGTGCAGAGAGAATCTGTTTTGTACTGGTAGTACTAGTAATATATGATATTGATATTTATGATATAGATCAGTAAAAGTCAGATTTATCTGGTTATTATCTTTTTACCCAGAAAATGCAACTTGAGAAAAAAATGCACTTCCTCAGGTACCCTCCTAAGTGTCTCTTTTTCTAGTTACTCTTAAAGTACCAGTGTTTGGCAAAATGCCATCCAAGCTTTCTTCTTAGCCTGAACTCCCTGTGCCAATGCATCCCATAATAGGTGATGGCAATCTGTATTTCCTTCCTAGCCTCCTACTGTTGTATTTCTGACTGCCTCCTGAACATCTCCAATTGACCTTGAAATCTTGACCTAGCCTTCAAACCCATTCTGTTTTTGTTATTCTCTATGGATGAAGATAACATGTTTACCTGAAAACAAGTGTCATCCCTGCCCCTCCTCTCCTCCAACACCCTCCTCCGCCCATCCACAAGACTGCCACTGTTGTCTTCTGTACCCATCCTACTCCACTGCCTTATCTCCATTCACATTGGCAAACCAAATGGGGGATCTTTCAATGAATCCCCAAGCCAAACAAGATGAAACCCAACTAGTTAGTGAAACTTCTAAAGCCTGCCTCCCCAGACCCACTTTCTGCTATTTCTTCTATCCTGCACATTTTTTCTCCTATTTTCTCCAAACTACATCCAATTCCCCTGCACTGCAATCCTTCTGATATAGAGAGTTGTTCTGGTGACCTTTCCTCCGTGTGGAATGTTCTTCAATGCTGTTTAATTCCACTTACAATTAGGCTTTGTGCTAATAATTTGGGATACAGATAAGACGTGGCCCATACTATTAAGGTCCCCACAATTTTCATAGGAAGCACAGATGTGTCAGTTTTATATAAAGCCAAGATAAAAGTAGCTACAGAGCACTAAGAAGGCACACTGATAAACCCACCTGGACATGCATGACCTCTGACCAAGCACCAGGGTAGCTCCTGAACCACCTCTAACAAATTATTGCCACCTCCTCGGGCTGTCACAGTACCCTGTCCTTACTTACCTTAGAAAACTGTTATTGTTTGGTGCCACATTGTTTAAGTGTCTGCCTTCATAGACTGAGAGCAAGGATATTGTGCCTTTTAATCTTTAGGGCCACCCTGTATCAAGCACATGGAGTTAATTATTGAAGTGAATGAGTAGTCCCTAAATAGGAAGAGCAGTTTCAGCATCCCTCACAGTCAATAGAGTAACATGGAAGTTAGTTTGCCTTCACATCTTACTTGCATGGTGATGAATCTGTGTGTTACATCAAATCATTTGATACATATAAAAGGTTATGGAGTGAGGCATCAAAATGCTACTAATAATGAGAGAAATATCCATGTATAACTTTGTCCTGACCTTTGGTTCCTAAGTGGATTTATGAGATATAGACATATCTTATTTATAGCTCAAGTTCAAAAATTGTGAGTAAGCTTTTAAAAAATATGTTTCCCTAATACAAAAACTTTGGTACATATATACAATGGAATACTACTCAGCCATTAAAGACAATATTATGGCTTTTGGTATCAAATGGATGGAGATGGAAAGAATTATGCTTAGTGAAGTATCCCAATCTCAGAGACTCAAGGGCCGAATGGTTTCTCTCATCTGTGGATGCTAGAATATATGGGGAAGCAGTAGGGCAGACGGCTAACCTAACAATACTTCAAATTGTATGACTCTCAGAGTAATAGGGGGATGGCTCCCTAGGATACTTGGAGGCATAGGGAGTAGGATAGTGAGGGGGGAGGGTGTATGAAGAACTCATAGGAGACTGGAGAGTGGGAATACGGGGGAACCATCCCAGAAGCCGATGTCTTTCCTCCACGAGATACCCATTTAACGCATGAGTTCTTCTGGGGGAAACTGCAACAGGTGAAACCCAAGGTGGTCATCCATGATTTGGCATTACCCCTGGATAACAAAGTATATATACATTGGTTACTGTTGGTTTGATAATGTTTCCCCCTCAATTGTATCTCTATATACTTCTAATAAAAAAAAAAATCTACTGAACATTTGAAGGAAAAAAAATAAAATAAAAAAATAAAAAATATGCTTCCCTATTAACTGTCTACGAAGTACTTACCACCATCGCGTGGAGCAGGCAGCAGCTGAATATCTGTTCAAAGTGTGTGCTGCCATCAAATTGGAGCACAGTGTACTACAAATTTTGGTGCAACTTGCAGATATTAGTTTTACAAAATATTCATGAAATCAATTAGACTGTGCCAATATTTTGACTATATCACTGTAAAAATGAAAAAAGATTAAAACGTGTGGCGTTTATCATAGTGGCTATGAAATGTTGAAGTTATTTTCTAAACTCTAATTAGTATCATAGATCAAAAGATATATGAAACTTAAAAATTGGCTTTCTGCATAAAATAAGTCTTTAGATTAGAATATATTACACCATGTATTACATATCCATTATATTCAGTAAAATACTATACATCATCCTAACCCTACCCATTGATGTTACTATCTGGGCTTTCTTGCTAATCATAAGCAAGATTAGTTTGCTCAGTAAGTCATTTACATGTCAGAGTTTTGAATTTTTTCAGCTTTAAATTCAGGGAAACCCTACCCCTCATACAGACAGCTTGTGGAAAAGTTCCTTGTCAACTGGAAAGTGACATACAAATGTGATGTATTCTCACTATGCCAGGCAAAGAGAAAACAATATAAGCAGGGGCAAAATGTGAAACTACATTTTAAATTTAGGAAATTGCAAAGAGTTGTGAACTGCCAAAAGGTGTGTTGAGATCAGGTATAAAGGATTATATGAAAACCGTTTGCATCTTATTCTATAGTCAGTGGGGAGTCACCAAATACCTTTGGGCAGGGAAATAACATAATTAAATTTGTGTTTAAAAAGCTAATTTAGGATGAATTGGAAAAGGAGAGATTGGAGCTAGATTATTCATTACATAACTCAGGCAAAGGATAATAAGGATCTGATTTACAGCGATGACTATGGAAACCATCAGAGTCCTGAATTTAAAATGCATTTCATACCTAGAGTTAAGCATCACTTGCTAACTGCTAGAATTTAGCAATTCAGTTTGGCTGTCCAAACCAAAACCTTGCCATTGATCAGAAAAGCAATCAAGGAGGAGAGACAGGATTGTAGAAGGATGGAATGAATTTAGTCTGAACATATTGAGTTGAGGTGTCTGTATACATCCTTACCAGCCTTGTGCCTGGTCTACTGTAGGTGTTTGATAAATATTTGGCGAATGTGTCAATAAAGGAAGGAGGAATTTCAGACTAAGATATTCAAGGGAAGCTATTCAGATAGGACTCAAAAACATTAGTCAGAAAGAAGGCCAGAAATACCCATGCAGAAGTCAGCAGGTATGCAGATGGCACCAGTGAGATCTGAAAGGGAGGAGTAGGAGCAAAACAGAGGGCCAATGACAAGTGTAAGGAAATAGGATCATATATGCCCAATGCCTGGCAAAGAGTAGGTTCAATAGATAATTATCCCTTGAATGTATGAATAAATAAATACCAACTTTTCAAGACTAGCTAAAGCCTCACAATTTATAACATTTTAAACTTAATCACTCATTCCCTCACCACACAAAATAAAATTCAAAGTTTTTTTTTTTCATAGAGGATGCTTGATCAATTTATTTGCATTTACCACTGCTCTTTGGCTTGGTCTACTCTCTGAAGAATTAAATAATCAAAGGACAGGCTGAAAGGAGGTTAATACCGGAAGAAGATATGAACCAGACCACTGCTCATTGAATAATCATGAGTTGACTATATTTTAAAAACATAGTCATCGTTTATCATTATAGTCAAAGAGATCTTGTTTCTCAGTTAATAAATTTTTTCCCTTAAAATTACTTCCAAATGTCAGATGAATGTAATTCGAAGAATGAGAACATAAAATTAGTGTCTGTTTTCAAAAGCACCATTAAGGCCTTTCAGTAATTTCACTGACTTTTTCAATTTTCCAAGTGAAGATCTACCTATAGGCATTTTTGTTCCATCTCATTATCGTGCGGTGGAAGTGGACTCTGAGCATCTCTCAGCTCCACGGTCCTGATTGGCTTGAATGCTGTTTTCCTCACAAAGAATGCACAGGTTTTCCTCAGTATCTTCTGACTGTTAAGGATTCAGAAAGTTAGCTGCTGCCTGAGATGAGGAGCTGTAATTCATACAGGACCTGGGTTAAGATGACAAGAAAGAGTGGAATATATGTTGAAACTACCTACTCAAAAGAGGGTATATTGAAATGTATGTGTACTTGCCAAAATTCTGAGAGTTACTTTAAGGTGGAGAAGACGACTCTCATCAACAGCATTACAATATTTGCTTCTTTATTTAAAGTAATTTAAATGAATTCATTGAAAAGCAAAAGATAGGCTGAAGTTACTAAAAAAAAAAAAAAACCCCATCATCCATAGATACATGCCTGTGTTTTTATAAAATGTGAGAGACCACTTTAAAGTAAGGAATAAGACTTTATTCTGTCAACTTCTTCTTTAAAATGTTTGTTTCTTAAATTAAAGCAACTTACTATTTTAAAAACTAAATTTAATGAAGTTTTACTTTTACTTTTTTCATAGAATTTTTCCCTTTAATAAACAAAAATACCATGTTATTTTCCCAACCACATGTACAATATATATAAAATGCCAAGTTTGTATTGAAAGATGAATCCAAATTGCTTATAGACTAAAGGTCAGCAGTAAATTCTAACTCATTATATCTGTCACATAAATGCCACAGGACATATCTGCAGATCTTTCAAATACTGAGAATCAGGACTTTTTTTAAAAATCTATCTTTAACAATATTAGCATAGGATATCCTTGCTAAACAAACTATTCTGCATTGCTTTCAGAACTAAAATATGAAGTTCAAAAGTAGGTTGCTGTGAATAGCTATAAAATTAAAGAATTTGGACCTGCTCTAATATTTGGAATTACTTAGAAGAATAAAGACAATAATATTGTCATTCTTCAACTTGGTGTAATCTGCATCAAAAAAATAAGCAGCAGAGTTTTCAAATATGTTCCCCTAATTTTGCCTTCCTGGTGTGGTTTTCCTCTTTGTTTTTGTTGGTCTTGGGAGCTCCATATCTGAGCACAGTTGTGGAAGCATTTTCCAGGGGTTGAGCAAAGAACAGTGCACACCATCTAGTGGCTGAGTTCAAAACTGCAGCAAAGAAGAAAATTTGACAGAATGCAGTAATGGGCATCAGCAGCACTGGCAATTAACGGATTTAGTCTTCCTTGGGCATTTCTCCAAGTGTCTGAGAAATGCCCAAGTGGTTGCCACGAATCCAATAGGGAAGCCCTGAATATAGGTTGACCACGTTAAAATCCTACTTTATTTCAACTATGTATCTATAGTTACTCTGCTTTAATGAGAACTTTCCTGCTTAGAAACAGAATTAATATTACTACAGTAACACTTTGTGATATAACAAAAGAGCAACTTGGACTAGAGAGGAAATAGGTTCCACTGATGATAATATGCTAAGTGGATTGCTTCTTTAAATCATGACCACCGAAGCAGCTGGTGCCAGTCTATGAACTCCTGGGGAGCTGTGGAGCTAACATAAGGGTGGTCCTTAAGTCCATAGTCACAGGGCACAGTCTCTATAAATTAAACATATGATGTCTGCTACATGCACTGGATTCACCACAGCACTTTCAAATATAATTAGTAAAAGATCATTACTGAATTATCAAACATTTATTTGACATGTAACTTTCATTAATGGATATTAGTATATGGTTCTCATCCAGGAATGTGCAAAAATTTTCTTATTTATATTATACATGCATAAAAATTACATCAACAATGGATTTTAATAAATACAATGGTATTGATTCCCACAATTCCACTTAGAGGAATGTATTCTAAGGAAAAAGTCAATGTTCAAATACATTCATTTTAGCATTGTTTATAACAGCAAAAAGTTGGAACCTAATATGTTGAATAAATATTTGTTTAGCCATACAAAATAATAGCATACCACTGTTAAAATCTATTAATGAGGACTAGAGCAGTGGCTTGGCGGTTACAGCACTTGCCTGGCATGTGCAAGGAAGGACATGGATTCGAACCCCAGAACCACATACATGATGAAGTGTCCAAGCAATGAAAATCAGATGAAAAATGAAATAAAATAGATTCCCTCTTTATCTCTCTCTCACTATCTCTCTCTCTCTTTAAAAAAACTATTAATGAAAATTTATATTTATTAAAATAAAAATATCTTAACGCATATTCACAGGTGAAAAGAACCAATTACTGAAGAATATATACCAAAATCTGTCTTATATATTTGTGAATAAACAAAGGAAAAAGATGTAAAAGGTTATCTTTTATCTCGAGGAAGAAATAATTTATATTATAAAGTATAATATAAGAGAAAACAGAGTCAAGAGAAACCCCAAAAGGTGGTCTACTCTCATATATTAGACCCAGCAAAGGCGTAGTAACACATAACCTAGGGCATTCACAGAGATGTATTGGGAAGGGGGAGGGCAGCAGGGAGAGTAAGGGTGGGAAATTAGGGTGGGCTCCAGTGGGTAAATCTAATTTGAAGAATATATAAATATCATTGTTTTGTTGGAAGCATTTTTGATTGTACAACAACTAAATTTCTTAATAAAAAAAAGAGACCCCAAGTTTTTTTCCTGAGCAAGTTGAAGCAGAGAGCGGACACTGACTTACGTGGAAAGGACAGCGTTTGGAGGAGAAAGTCAGAGGTTTGTTTGAGAGCATGATAAGTTGGAGAGCCCAATTTCATACCTCAGAGGAGCTTGTATTGGTATTTTTTTAAGTCATGTGACAGGGAGATCACCAGAGTACTGAGTATGCATGGAGGTGAGGAAAGATTTAAGGACAAGCCAAAATTTATAAATGAAGGACACAGGACCAACCAGCAAGGAGTATGAGCAGAGACTACCCAATCAGGTAGAAAAAGACTGGAGAGAAAACCGTCTCCTGGAACGACACATTCAAACGAGCGATCTCCTATGTCAAATGTTTCAGATCATGTTAGACAGTAGGTTTAGCAACCCAGAGGTCAACCTGAGGACAGCTGTTTTTGATGAAGCTCAAAGCTTCATCAGAAAGGATTAAAGTGAAAATGGAAGACAAAAATTGGAAACTTTTGGAGGATTATTTATGAAAAGAGAGAGAGAGAAATGGGATAAGTAGGAAGAAGAGAATATTGATTAAAGAAATGTCCTTTTTTTAAGGTGAGCAATATAACAGCATGCATCTCTGCTGATAGGAGACATCTGATAAAGAGGAAAAAGTTAATGATGCAAGACATGATAAAAGTGCTGGGAAAAAATATCCTTGAGTAGTCAAGAAGATATGGGACCTGGTGCACAATAGAGGACTTGACTTTAGAATTAAGTGCGGACAGTCCATCCATAACAACAAAAGCAAAGGCACTCTATACACCCCGATGCAGGTAATTTTGTAGGGCTGAGCCTGAGAGCCTGTGGGAGTTCTTTTTTAAATGTTGCTATTTTCCTAGTAGAATAGAAACCAAGGTTATCAGCTAAAAGTAAATCAGGGAGCAGATGTTAGAGAGTTGAGGAGAGAGAACAAGGTGCAAAATAGTCATCTAAGACAGAAGTTAAGTAAACTTTTTCTGTGAAGAGCAAGAGAGTAACTATTTTAGACTTTGCAGGCCATTCGATCTCCATTGCAACTATGCATCTCTGCTGTTCTGGCACAAAAGCAGCCACAGAAACTGTATTCAAGTTGTTAGGTGTGATTGTGTGCAAATAAAACTTTATTTATAAAAGCAGGTGGTGGGTCATCTGAGTCATGAGCCATAGTGTATGTTCACATAGTAATATAAGTTTCTCCAGCCACGTTCAGCTGTATGGGGACTGATACGGGTTTGAATGTAACCGAGATGTGGTTTTGTTAATACATCTATGAAAAATGCAGAAAGGGGCAAGAGAATGCTATGTGTATGCCTGAAAATTATTTTAAGTACAATCTGTGAAATCTCAAATGAGGAGGTAAATAAGGATATGAGGGGTATCCGATAGGAGTTACAGTGTTGCTGGACCTTGATGCTTGGATGCTTTTCCTAAGAAAGGTCAGTTCCTTAGCTGTTTTATTGAAGAGTGAGTTTTGTTGGGTGATAATGCAAAAAACAGGAATCATTCTGCAAGACATAAAATGTCACTCCCTATTTGCCCATGTGAAGGAGACTCCAAATTCAGTTGGACATGGTGTTTGAATGACAGTCTTGTTTGCCATAATGCCTAGCTTCTTCATTATTAGCATTACACCTTTTCTTCTTCCCTTTATTACATTAACTCTTCCTGCCTCTTCCCTCTTCTCAAATACTCCATATACCCCTGGATACATGTTAGTTCATGGTCTTTTTTTCTCACTTTCTTACCCTCCCACTCTCCCATTTTCTTTGCCTTTTGGTATTTATATCAACAGTCCTACTTTTTCTGGGCTGAAACTTGAGGATATTGTTTTACATTCTTCATATTTTGCACCC
Organism: Aplodontia rufa; assembly: GCA_004027875.1. NCBI lineage: Eukaryota > Metazoa > Chordata > Mammalia > Rodentia > Aplodontiidae > Aplodontia > Aplodontia rufa. The sequence goes on from PVKS010016207.1 coordinate 34,342, forward strand.
CCGCCACAGAGGTGGGGGGCTTTCTCTTTTACTGGATTTCTGCACTTTTTTTATTTTAGCAGAACATACCCACATGATGCCAAGAATGCTAACAAAATCTAAGGAGAGGATTCTCATTAAATGGTTCACATTTCACTCCCTTCCTGGATCCCTTTCAGGCACCTCTGCTACCTAATCTCCCACAATTTTCCCACTTTACATGCCATTGATCCCCAAGCCTGGTTTCACACTCCAGCCCACAAAGCTGTCTAACAGTTCTCCAGCCTTGGCTCTCCTGATGGCATTAACAGAATGCCCTGACCCCCTCTGTGTTTCCCACCCTCCCTCCAAGTGCCCAACATAGTGGCCCACCTGTACCCCTTAGTTTCCAAGACAACTAGAAAATCATTTGTCCCTTTTTCATGTCTCCTCTTTTTCTGTATATTGGACTTCTATTGCCTCATTAATGGCAGTCTATTTTGTGTTAAATTTACATGTAAATGTAAATGTTTCCTCCACCGGATGTGAGACCCTAATTGTCAGGGTCTATATACTTATTTATATACTTTTCTGTTTCATGTATAGCAGATAGTAGATACCTGATATATTTCATTTAAAAAGTTAAATGAAATCCAGCTGGACATAATAACACACACCTGTAATCCCAGTGACTCAACAGATTGAGACAGGAGGATTCCAAGTTCAAGACCAGCCTCAGCTACTTAGAAAAACCCTATCTCAAAAAAAAAAAAAATGAATGTAGCTCAGTGCTCTTGGATTCAATCCCCAGTACTACACACACACGGAAATAATAATAATAATTTAATTAAATCCCTGATCCTTTTGCAATATGTGTTAGGAAATGAGCTTAAACCACTTTGAATGGTATCAATGTAACTCTTGAAAATTTGAGGACCTATGTCCTGACACATCATCCTACCCACAGGGCAAGATTCGATCATCTTCTAGAAACCATACGTTCTTGCCCCAATAGGTTAAAATTGTATTTTGTTCAGTTCTATATTGAATCTGTGCTTGAACAATTGCTTATTTTCACTAAGAATTAGGATCTTAAGTGAAAGAACTTTGTTTATTTGGGGATTATTTTTTCCTTTATAAAATTAAACAGTGTAAAAATGTTTAGTGGAGGAACTAGAGAAAGGGAACAATAAAAGAACTACTTTTTATACTTTGTAATGAGCCTTGAGCTTTACATAAGTTATCCAATTTAATTGAATTCTCACAATAACCCTGTGAGGTAGATACTATAATCAGCATTTTACTGGTGAAGAATATCAAGATTCCTAAACTCACACAGTTAAATGATACCAGGCCTGCTCTGGGGATGGAGGTGTACCTTAATTTTGGTAGAGCAATGTGCTTATTAGCATGCACAAGGTCCTGGGTTCAACCCCAGCACAAAAGCAAGATGTACGCAGATCTCTAATACTGAACCAAGTGGCTAAGGCTATATACTTAATGAATTTTTATTTCACTTCAACCAAATTGCTTTACTTTCTTTATTTGAAAATTTAAAGTATTACTTGCAAATAATAAGACACCAGTTCAATAATTTAAACTATTTTGACACTCACTAATCTAACAAATACTTATTAGATATATACTCCATGCAAAGACCTTTTTCTAGGTACTAGGGATTCAGTGATAATCAAGACAATTTAGTTGATGCAAAAAAACCCCTATATATTGATAATAATTATCGAGTACTATTGAGAACATCAAGGTAAAGTGAAGGATTTAGAAGGACAGGGGAAGACTTTTTAGATGGGATTGTCAGGGGAGGGCTGCCTTTCTGGTAGCTCAGACCTGCTTCTCCATTACCACCAGCAGCTCCAAGATCTGTGAATGGAAAAGGAAGGGTCTCCTTTTGACTCCAGTATGACAGTGCCTTGGAGGCACCTAACTTGGTCACGACATCAGCTATAGACTAGTTGGTCACTGTGTTCCCTGTTGTGCCCATGGGCTTGTTCTGTGGCCCGGATAGTGGAGTGCTCTAATGCTAGCCAGAAGGGGCAACAGAATGGGAAAAGTTCGCGTATTCTTTTGCTTTTTTTTTTTTTTTTTTTTTTTTTTTTTTTTTTTTAAGATAAAGTAGGGAAGTCAGTGAAGACAGTAGAACAGTAGAAGGAAATAACAGAGTCTGAAGACAGCAGATTGCGGGCTGACTAAGCCAAGCCCCGTGACTCCTCCTTTCTCTAGATTTCTTTGACACAAAGCTCTACACTATTTTGCATTATTAGTTCAAAATGGTCTCACATATGTCTATAGTGGTTTTTCAGATTTTCTAAGGAAACAAAAATTTCCATGGTATCAATTTCCCTTGAAAATCCTCTAACATCTCTGGAGGGACAAGTATTGGTCACCAGTGGACTCAGGAGAGATGTGCTCATTGGTTCCAACCAGAGAACACCTGAAGCCCTGCTTCTCCAGCTAAAAGTGTTTTGGAGGAGTCCAGGAGCAATTTTCTCAGAAATAGGTGCATTCATAGTCCATTAAATGAGCTTTATATTTAAAACTAACAGAAAACAACTTGATTTTTTTTGTGTGTGCAAACACTGATATTTCAAACTCCCTCTATTAGAAATCTCAATTTTCCCTGTGGGATACACTTCAGAAAGTTCCCACAGCATCCCCAGTCATTTGGGGTTGGTAAATCAAAACTTTCTTCCTTAAATACATTTGAAGTTTCTCTGTCTCATATGGTATCTGGGGTCCCCAAGACCACTCCAGGTACCAAGAGGAGGTCTAATGGGATCATTCTTTAGACTTATTCACAGTTGGGATTTATTACACCAACAGGATACAAAGCAAAATCAACAAGAGCAAAAAGTGCATGAGATCAAATCCAGAGGAAAACCAGCCTAAGCTTTAAAGAACCCTTCTCAGTGGAGCTACGCAAGACGCATTTGAATTTCTGCCAGCACTGAAATATAACACATGAATCCCTTTCTACCAGGGAAGTTCACTAGAGACTCAGGCCCATGGGTTTTACTGGTCAAGTGTGCACCTTCTATAATATAATAAAATTCCAGATTCCCATAAGAAAAGCAGGTGTTCAACATAAATCACATTGTTTGTACAAACAACTTGGGTTCAGAGAGCTACTTCTATCAATTAAGGTAAGTGAATGGTCATGAAATTCAAGTTCTCAGAAGCCAGGCAAAGCCCACCTTTGTAAGCAGGATTTTCTAAAATGACAGTGTCAAGCGTGCTCTGCTAACATCTTCCCACACACCTGAGTTGACATACAGGTGAGCAAAGCTGGCCTGTCCTGGATGATATTAACAAATCTGAATAATCTGGGTCCATCAGGGGTGGAGGTGAAGGAGGGGAAAGCAAGGGAGGAAAGCTCTTATTTGCCTGGTGCTTTTAGAATCTGTCTTTCCTACTCGGCAGGAGATAAATGGTATAGAGCTGACTTTGGAAGTGAACTGTGTTTTAGCTAGTTCACTGCTGTGACTAAAAGACCTAACAAGAATAATTTTAGAAGGAAAAGTTTATTTGGGACCTCCCGGTTTCAGAGGTCTTAGTCCATAAAAGGGTGGCTCCATTCTTCAGGGCTTGAAGTGAGGCTGAACATCATGGCAGAAGTGTGTGGCAGAGGGAAGCAGTTCAAGGCATGACCCCAGGAAGCAGAGAGAGACTCCACACCAGATACAAAATATATATCCCGAAGGAACACCCCAATGACCCACCTCCTCCAGCCACACCCTACCAGCATACAGTTACCAGTTAATCCCTATCAGGGGGTTAACTCACTAATTGGGTTAAGATTCTGATAACCTAATCATTTCATCTCAGCCTGTTGGGAGCCTCTTCCTGAACACTGCACCATGGGATGTCTACTCCATAGCTTCTGTTAGGGCCACCTTGACATGGAAATTAATCTTCTTTTGTAGGGGGAGTAGGAGGTCTTTCAAGACAGCTATAGCTGAGTAGGCTTCTAGAGAACAAGCTTAGCCCACAGGAAGGTCCTGGGTACCATCAGCATCATATCCAGAAGTATAGGCCACTGCTACCCCAGTTCCCCCTTCACACTCTCACCATAGGCAACCCCCACCAGCCTTTCTCCTCCTCACTGCTTCTTGTACCTACTAAGCTCTAGGAGGCATGGAAACACCTGGCCCAAGAATTCTTTGCCCTGTCTTTGAAGTGGAAGATGGAGGGAGCATTCCCTTTTGGTCTAGTGGATAGAAAATGCACAGTATTTCCGCAACTTCATTCAACCACTCAACCACTCTCTTAAAAAACAAAAAAACAAAAAAGACTGATTCAACAATTGTGTTCATATCACTGTATATGTCAACTGAACACATATTGTGTGTGAACACAAACACACACACACACACACAGATGCCTAATCAAAACCAGTTTAGGGACCACTTTTAACAAGTCCTGCAAAGAAAACCTGGTATGTATCTTCAGATTAGCTCCAACAAGAGTTTCAGCCTAAATTCTAAGTCAGGAGAAATGCCAAATATTCATAAATGTTCTCAAATATATTCACAAGCAAATATTTAATATTCAGTGAATGGCTAGTTATGCCAGTAAAAAAAAAATGCCAAAAATAATAGGAATTCATCACAGTGCTCTGAGTGTTTCTTTCTTCTAATTTGTACAGCTTTAGCTCTTCGCTTTTTCCCAGAAAAAGAGACTAGAACTTTCTCAAAAGGCAGCTCTAGATGACTCCTGCAGGCCACGAAGAGTCTTGAGTCTCCAGGGGTCGTGGCTGCGTTGCCATCTCCCCTCTGTGGCACATGCTGTGGGCTCAGGATAGCCTTGGTCTCCTGGCCCACTGCTTTAGCACTCCCTGGGCCTGCATGGGCACATGCACGCACCAAGAAATGCCATCAGAGGACTGTGTAACACATCCCTCCAGACCTTCACAGTGAAGTGCTCTTTAAAGTCCAGTAAATGCAGTGGCACCAATAATGCACTTAGTCAGCACAAGAAGATGTAATGAGGGGTGACCTCAAAGGAACAAGGGTATTACAGTTCCAGTGAAGCTGCCAACGGCTCCAGAATAACCAGGTGGGGAACTTGAGTAGGGAAGCTGTACAGATAGCTGTGGCAAAGGACAGCATAGATGACAGCGCAACTCTTCCTTGTTCCACTTTCCCCAAACATATTTTCCCCAGCCTTAATAAAAGTTGGTGTTTGTAATAATATGATCTCAATCTGAGAATATTTTATAAATCAATCAAATGCTAACCATTTATTTTTAGAAAATAAGCCAGTCAAAATAAAAATGACATTATCAGCCCAGCCCAAGGCCTAGCACATATTAGGAGCTCAATTAATATTCGTTGAAGCAATGTATATGTAGTGGTAATAACTTTTGCGACTGTGAAAGCTTGAAAAACAAATCCTTCCTTAGCCTATGATTTGGCTTAAGCCTACTTTCTCCCTGGAGCTTTAGTCATTTCTTCTCTGAGCACCTGTTTCTATTGTTCTCCAGTGCTTTGTAACCTACTTATTTGTTCATATTCTCCCTCCCTACCCCACCCATTACTCCCCTCTCTCTTTCTCTGTCTCTGCCCTGTCAGCTTTGGAGCACTGGAATGATATGCAATTAATCTTCACCATTCAGAATTTAGTACAGTACATGTTTTTGAATAAAATGATTGAAGGGAGGAACTGATAAATGAGTGATTCTTAAATGGACCTTTTGAAACTCCATGGGTTTTCACGTGAGCTGCTGCTGTTCCCTTCCCAATACTGGGCATCTGTGATCAGCATCAGAAAACCCTTATGTCCACACTATGTGGACTACACTCATTTCCTTCCCTCTGCCCACAGTAATCTGTGGCACGTTTCTGGCCACCACCTGAGAATTATAAATTATTTAATAATTATTTTTACTATTCTGTTGCTATATTTATACCTACAGTAAAAACATTTTTTAAACTTATTTTCTTGCCCTTTGTCAAGGATTCCATTTTCAAACATTTAATAATGTGTTGCTGTAATACTCAATATGATTCTTTACATGATTCTTTAATTTACGATTCTTTAAATGATTATTTTTTAGTGTAGAATGATGAAACTGCTATTTCTGACCCCTCCAGAAAGATATGACTAGCAAGACATTGTGATGGCACATGGGAAAAAGCCATCTTTGAGGCACTAGCATGCTTCTTCAACATGTCTCTAAAAATTCCAGGAAGAAGCACACCACACTTTATAAAGCTGAAGAAAAATAAAACTCATCTTTGAAAGGGATACGGCTTTCATTCCCAAAGGTTTTTTTGGTTTTTTGTTTTTTTTTCTTTACTTTCCAAAGGTGAACTAAAACTATATTTAAATTCTGTCAGGATGTATCCAAAATAAAAAAAAATGATATTATAATAACACAACAATAATTTGTGAACATATTGATAAAAGTATTCTAATTAAAACCAAAATAAGACTTTGAAAGTCAGTTCTGCTTGAAAAGCCAATAGAGGTTTTAAGTCACCGTAGTCTAGATGGTATTAGCACTTCCTCAAGTTAAAAGCTCAGAGCCAAAACTGTAAATCAACAAGGATTAACTGAAAACCTTTGCCTTTCACACAATTAGGTGCTATGTGAGATCCTGAAAGAAGTATATATCCAGTCCTTGAAGAGTTTTCAGACCTCCTTTGCTTAAAACTGACTTTTGTGGCTGGAGTGGTGGCTCGGCAGTTACAGTGCTTGCCTGGCATGCACGAGTACACAGGTTCAAACCCCAGCACCCACGAACACAACTAAGTGTCAGAGCAACGAAATCCATGTGAAAAACTCAATAAAAATTGATTCTCTCTGTCTCTCTCTCTTTCTCTCACTGTCCTTCTCTCTTTAAAAAAAAAAAAAATCTTAAAAAGCCCTGACTTTTGTGTTGCATACAGTGGCATCAGTCCTAGAAGCCAAAGGATCCTGATCTAAGGTCTGAATGCAGTGATGATTTTGTGAACCTTTGGAATTAACCATCTTTCCTGCTCTTTTCCTCCTTCACTTCCTCCCTCCTTCACAATTATCTGTCATTCGTTACATTTTCTGTCCCTTCCAAAGAAGTAAATTCCACAGTCTTTCTTAACTAGCATTCACTTAACACATGCTACTAACATTGATTTATTGACACATTAATATTTCTAGTTATTGTAAAAGGCATAAAAACTGTAGCAATGCCAGAGTCTGACCCAGTAATATGCAGTGTTCTACACTGAGCATAAAGCTATAGAGATGATACCGTCTGGCCTCAAGGAACTCATAGATGTGTTGGGGATAACAGAAAATACAGTGAAGGTAAGCATTCAGTGTAGTAGTTGCATGGAGCACAGAGTGGTACAGGGAACCTCACTGTCAGGAAGACCCTCTCATAGATACAATTTTGAGTTATTAAACAGGAAAAAGTTCACTTGGTTCTTGCACAGCCTCCAAATCCTAGCAAATGTGCACATTTTTCAGATTTCCACATTCAAAACCCACTTAACATTGTCTTCATTAACTATGAGAATCTGGCTTCCTGTAAACAAAACAAATGGTGCCAGGGGAAGTGTTGACAAACTTTGGGTTAATTCAGAAGGCTCACAGATTCATCACTGCATTTCAGACTTTCTCTTAGAGGGTGAATTTTCCAGATTAAATGTTCATAATAATCAAATCATTCCCAAATACACAAAATTTTCCCATTTATTGGTACTTTTCAGGTATAGTACATCCCAAAATAACAGGAAAAGGTAGCAGAGTCTTTCGTGGGGACTATTTATTGAATAATATCTATCAAGCACCTGCTAATGTGTACGATGTTTTACTATATGTCTACTTCTATCTCCAAAATTGCATCAATCAAGTTACTAGATCTTTGCAGAAATATTGGTAGGATTAAACTACCTAGCAAATTTTTAAATATTTATGTTTCCCAATTGCATTTACTATAAAACTGAACAAATTGTTGGGGGAAAAAACCCTCCAGGATCCCATGACAAGAAATATTCATTCATTATTATTAAAGTGAGGCATCTTTCTTTCAGGTTATATTTGTTTTCTACAGCATGTAATTGCTGTTGAATTTGCTTCAATGAGTAAATATTTCACAAATATATATTCTAACAAAACCATGCTTCCAAAATATCACTTATTTTTCCTGTTTAGATAATTCCCTAGAAAAGAATACCTTAAAAAACAAATCATTTCATTATACATAAAATAAATTATATCAAGAAATCAAAACTCAACAGAAAAAAATATGTAGAACACAAATGGATTTTAAATGTATGAAAACATATTCAATCTCTACTCTAATAAATGGACGTAGATTTAAATTTTAACTGCTAGACATCAATTGTTCATCTATCATGTTGCGAAGATACAAATGTAAAAATTGGAGTACAACGTGACAGGGTCCACATGTGTGTTAGTCTTGCTTCACTGTAACTAAAATACCTTAAAAGAACAACTTCGAGGAGGAAACATTCATTTTGGGGTCATGGTTACGGAGGTCTGGGTGCATGGTTATCTGACTCCATTGCTCTGGGCCTGACACAATGCAGAATATTATGGTCGAAGAGCAGTAATAGACAGCTTTCAACTCATGGAACTTGGGAAGCAGAGAGAGAGGAGGCACCAGAGACAAAATATAAATCTCAAAGGCACCAACTACTTCCACCAGCCACACCTCACCTGTCTACAGTTACCACCCAGTCAGTCCATTCAAATTATTAATCCATCAAATGAATTAATCTACCAATTAGGTCACAGCTCTCGTAACCTGATTTCACCTCTGAACATTCCTGCATTGTCTCACACATGGGCTTTCAGATTTCAAAATGTAAAATGCGCCTGTTCTTTGGCCTGGCAATTTCATTTGGAGGAATTCATCCTACAGTAAACACCTGTGTGTGTGTCAGATGGGTACCTATGTGGCCACTAAACGCAGTTCTGTTTGTAATAGCAGTAACTTCCAGCACATATTCCTTCTCTCTATCCTCAGTGTCCTCTCCTGGTCAAGCCTCCATCATCTCTCAGCTAGATCATGGAAAGATTTTCCACTTTTTCTCCTTCAGAATGAATAGTAGCCAGAATGACATTATTGAAACTTAAGTTAGATTATGACTTCCTGCTGCTTACACCCCTCCAATGTCTTCCTATCACCCTTGGAATAAAATGCACAGCACTTTTCATAAAGACCCCATGGCAGCCTCTGCCTTTCCCTCTGCTTCTCCAGCATACCTGCATCATCCCCACTTCTGCACCTCTGCCTGGATTCTTGCCCTTTATTTTTTAACAAATGGCTTCATCCCACCCTCCGAATTTTACCTTCATTATCACTCCCCAGTGGGGTCTTCCCTGACCATTCCAACTGGAATAATAACCAGGCACTTACCCATGGGCCCATTGTCCCACTTCATTTCTCTTCATATCACCTGGCTGTGTTCCTCTTCCCTGTTTGTTTATGTTCTTCTCTCTCCCAATAATGTAGGAATAATAAGCTCTATGCGAATAGGAACACTGTCTGCTTTGTTCCTTGCTGCATTACCAGCACCCAGAAAAGTGTCTGCACATAATGAGCCTTTAGTAAATGTTTGTTGAATGGCTTAATAAATGGCCAGAGAAATAAAGCGAATAAATTACAAGACACATATCGAATGGAACACCATGCAGTCATTTAAAATAATGCGGTAGAAGACAGTCCCAGTGTTATCTTCTAAGCACTCCCTCCAACATCACACTGACCTGCTGTGGTCTCCCTCCTAGACTTCCGCTCAGTCCTTCTGCTTCTGGTCTTCTTGCTGTGCTGAAGTCATTCCCAGCCTGTGCTGTAAGGCCTCACTATCCCTGCACCAGGACACCTACCTAGCTCCCTCACTCACTTCAGTCACTTCTCTATTCAAGCACCATCCACCCAGAAAGACCTCTCCAGCCACCATTGAGCTCCCCACTCTTGTCACTCTCTCCCTCAGATGCTGAATTCACTCGCTTTGTTGATTTGTCATTTGAAACAAAAGGGCCTATTTATTTGGGTCCATGTTTGTGATGTGCATCCTCGGACTAGATGCCCCTAGATATTGTTCCCCAGGCCTCCCAGCAGGTACAGTCTTGCCC
>PVKS010016208.1:0-44402 GCA_004027875.1 Aplodontia rufa
AGATTTTTAAAAGTATAGAAAAATGGCTAAAAGTTAAGAAAATATTCATTCTTAATAGTAATCAAATAAATGTAAATAAAAGATTGTTTTTGGACTGGGGGCATAGCACAGTGGTAGAATACTTGCCTAGAATGCACGAGGCCCTGGATTTGCTCCTCAGGGCCACAAAACAGAACAACAACAACAAAAAAGATTCTTTTATGAGCTATCAAATTGGCAACCATTAAAAAATAATAATACCTAGAGTTAGCAAGAAGTCGAGGGGAAAAAAACCCTAACAAACACATCCTGAACAGTTCTACTTTTAGAAAAACATTTTAAAGAAATACCTTTGTTCAGATCACAATGTGGTGTTTAGGAGCAAAAAATTACAATCTAATTGAGCAATATAATATACTGGCCCAGAATATTATGATCTGTATCTTGGAGAATCAAGCAGTCATTAAAAATAGATTGGATGGGCATGGTGGCACATGCCTTTAATCCCAGCAACTTCTTGGGAGGCTGAGACAGACTGCAAGTTCAAGTTCAGTCTTTAAAAAAAAAAAAAAAGACTGGAGATGTAGCTCAGTGGTAAAGCACCTCTGGGTTCAATCCCCAGTATCCCTCCCCCCAACTGCCAAAAAAAAAGTTTGGGGAGGAATACTGATCAATTTGTGATAATGTTCATAACAATATATAAAACATAAGAATTTTTTTTTAAAGACAGGAGGAGTCTCACTAAGTTGCCAGCATTGGTCTCAAACTAAAGATCCTCTTGCCTCAGCCTTCCAAGTAGCTAGGATTCTAGGTCATGTGCCACCACAGAACAGATTATTTTTTAAAAGAAAACATGATTTACATATTCATTAAAAAATGGAAGATGAGGGGCTGGAGCGGTGACTCGACGGTTACGGCACTTGCCTGGCATGCGCAAGTACACGGGTTCAAACCCCAGCACCTATGTACAAAACTAAGTGTCAGAGCAACGAAAGCCATATGAAAAACTAAATAAAATTGATTCTTTCTCTTTTATTTAAAAAAAAAGAAAGAAAGAAAGAAAGAAAGATGATATAGAAGAATCAAGAGACTGGGGTATGGGTGATATGGGGGTAATTCTGGCTGAAGAACAAATGCATGTTATATTGTTACTTTATATGCATTTATGACTGTACAATAACTCCTTAATAAAAAATAAAAAAGAACAATTTAATCACAAAAAAGATGTACCCCTAAAAATTAAGAGAGGAATTATTGATGAATTTTATATTTGCTTTGCTGCTTTCTATGTTGAACATGCATTTCTTATCAATGTAGGAAAAAAATATCTCAAATATGGATCAAATTTATAAAAGAACTGTATGTTGAAAGATGATATAATCTAAAATTTATAGAACTTGATTTGAAAAAGTATTCCTTCTTTCATGTAATTTTTCAAAGATAATTTGAGTACTTTAAGCCAATAAAATTTTACACTTTAAATTCTGTGAATTTCCTTCAAAATGAGAACTATTTAAATAATCTCACAATAAGCAATAAAATTCTTACTTGAAAAATGCAATAAGAAGATTAACCATAATGATATACTGTACAAAGAGGTAGACTGCTTGAAGAAATGGAGTCAACCATGTCCCAGGGCCACAGATTTCTTTGATAGTGGAATCATTTGCACACACTTTAGGAAGAAAAAAACAATTTTAAACACAGTAATTCACCAGTGACTGCTATTAGTCAGTGTTTAATCTTACTTATTTCACTTAAAGGAAGCTTTGACTACATATAAACCAATTTTACATTCTATCAAAGGACTCTGAACAAGGCATCCATAGATATTCCAGCTTAGAAGTATTCTGGCACAGAAGAATTCTTGTGAGGGGGCATGGGTACTCTCTGTTCTATCACTCTTCCAGATAGGGAAGTATATTTAGATATTATATCTACTTTCAAGGAAGGGTTTACCCTCAGAATCATTAAGGAGGACAAAATTTTTTAATTGAGCCACATCATCACAAAATGTAAGGAAACTACTAGAACCTTAAAAGTATGGTAGACTCATAACAAACCCTGTAAACTTACAAACATAAGAATTACTATGTTTAATTTATTATCCCACAAAAGAAGTTGCTAAGGTGCCTTTCAAATTTATAATGACTAGAATTGAATTCCTTGCTTGTCATTACCCTCACCTACAATGTTTCAGAAGTTAGAACATAGCTAAAGACAGTGTTAAAACCCGTCTCAGGGGGCTGGAGCTGTGGCTCGGCGGTTACGGTGCTTGCCTGGCACGCATAAGCACGTGAGTTCAAACCCCCGCACTATGTATACAACTAAGTGTCCAAGGAATGAAAGTCACATGAAAAACTGAATAAAAAATTGCTTTTCTCTTTCTCTCTCACTGTCCCCTCTTTAACAACAACAACAACAACAAAAAAAAAAAAAACACCCATCACAGAATAAGGAATAACATACAACTAATTTAGGAGGATAAGGTATAGAATTAAATAATCATGAATTAGTGATAATTCCTATATTAAGTATTTGTAGTACATTTAGCTTAGTACTTACTAATTGTCTTAAAATGTATCAAATTCTTTTACTATTATTCCTTTAAATAGTTATAGGTAAATTGATAACAAAGTTTTCTCACTTTTAAACAGCTTTATAAAACAACTTCCATTTCATTCAGATTAGTACGGGGAAGCAAATACCCAAGAAATATACGTAGGAAATAAAAAACTATACCCAATGCTTTCCAACAACTGCCCAACTAGAGATAGCAACATCAGAAAAACAGCAGACCACAAAAGCCTGAAATTGACACTGAACGGGAAGCCATTAAACACTAAATTTTACTAGGTTAGTAAAATCTCTCTATTATATACTTCCTAAGAATGACTACTGACCTCAATCTTTTATTTAGCCATCCACTGGCCTAACCACAGTCTTCTCACTTTGTGGCCAACCCCTAACCTAATCATTCATAAATAGATGGGAAAAGAGAAACATAGGTATGGGACAAAGGAGCAAAAAAGGAAGAAGGGAGAGAAAGAGTAAAGCGGGAATAAGAGAAAATATAATAAAGATTATACAACTTAGCAGAAGGAGGTCAGCAGAAGAGCATCCCTGAAAGCAGATAGTATCACCTGTGTTCACAAGTTATCTAGGTTATTATTTAAGATAACATAGGAGTCAAAATGCGAACAGCAATAAAACTGCAACAGATAAAATTTTCATTAAGAATAGGGTTAAACAGGCAAGGTTATATCATTTATTTGCCTTAGAGATTAGGGCTGGAGCAGTGGCTCAGCGGTTTCGGTGCTTGCCCGACAAGCAGTAGGACCCAGGTTCAAACCCCAGCACCACGTACACAACTAAATGTTGGAGGAACTAAGGCCATGTGAAAAACTAAACAAAGTTATTTCTCTCTTTCTCTGTCTCTCTCACTGTCCCTCTCTCTTAAAAAAAAAAAAAAAGAGACTAAACAGGCCAGTGGATGGCTAAATAGATGATTATGATCACAAATTTGATAGAAACCTGAAAATTCCCTATGTAACAATATATTCCAAGCCCTTCAAGATTCACATAACCTTTATTTTTGTCATTTTTATTGAACTGTACTCCTCAAAATTTAGTCCAGTCTGATTGGTCTAAGCTAAGCATAGAACTCTCACTCTGCTTGCTGGTAGCCCTTTTACAGATGGAAAACGCTACAGTGAAGTTGAGCTAACAACATGAAAACCGGTTCAAAAAGGGAATTCTATAAAAGGTATTTTTTTCCCTCTAAAGATAGTCATGGATAAACAGCCTTTCTTTCTGTTGCTTGTGACAATCTCATAATGCTAAGGGAAATTTGTATGAATTAGACGGCATGACTATGGAGCCACTAGATAAAAAAAAGAACAAGGGTCCTTACCTATGAATTAAACAAATCCTAAAAACCACTCTACCTCTGAACTTTCTGTCCTGCTCACTGGGTAAGCCAATTTAGGCTTCTCACTGCTTGTAGCTAAAAAAAAAAAAAAAAAAAAAAAAAAAAAAAAAAAAAAAAACCCAAAACCCAACACTTTTTTTTTCAATTAATTTTTATGTTTTAACTCATGCACTATAGGGAGTTTGGGCTATAAATTTGACTTTGAAAAATGTGCATTATTATTATAATACAATATTGATTTAAAACAAATTAACCAAAAGACAATTTTAAAAAGATAAATTCTTACCATCAATTTCATATGCATAAACTTCACCAAAAATCATCCAGTAAGGATGAAAAACTATATCTTTAGCAAGAGTCCAAGATGGTGCTTCATGAGGATAAAGTATTGCCTTTCTAGGAACACCAAAACTAAGTAATACAAGAGCCATAATCACTACAATGTAGAACATATTGGCCACCTGTTAAAAAAAAATTTTTGTTAAAATACAAGGAAATTTCAACACAACAAAAAATTTTCTTTAAAAAATCTTTCTATTATTCTAATAGGGATATGGCTTAGAAGTAGACCACTTGCTTGACATGTATTAGGGCTTGGATTCAACACCTAGTACCTCAAAGAAAAACATAATTGTGAAGCTAAAAAAGTCAGGGACATCTTTATCTCTATAATGAACTGTATCATTGGTTCAAACTACACGCTGCCTATCTCCAGGGTACACAAAAATTTTCAAAAAGTACAGACACACAGGTAGATATAGGGAGCCAATTTCCATAAAGAACTTTCCCTAAAGTTTCTCTGCTCTTATAATGGTGGTATAAAATCTTTTGTCCACCTTGCCTTTGTTAAGAATCCTGTGCTTATTTCACAACAGACCTGTTTCCCACCTGTTCTTTCTCCTAGGGTATGAAAATCTCGTAGGGATAAAAACCATCAACAAACTGAATTATTAACATGGATGTTGAAAAAATAAGTGATATCAATGTCTCAGTAACAGATACTTAATTTGAAATGCTTTAATTTCAACGAAATTAAAAAGAGCCTAACTCAGCTATTACCTATTAAATCACTGAAAAATAAAACTTCATTAAAATTATAATGTGAAATTTTACATCTTTATGCAATAACTCAAAGAATGAAGTAAAATGCTATTTTAATTCCTATTTTTAATTGCTATTTACTTAGCTGTACAGTTCTCAGCAATTAAATCTAAAAAAGGGACGGCTTTCTCACCCTAAGGTTATACAATATTCATCCATGAAAAACAATCTAACTTGGGCTGGAGCGGTGGCTCGGTGGTTACAGCGATTGCCTGGCATGCGTAAGTACACAGGTTCAAACTCCAGTACCCACGTACACAAGTAAGTGTCAGAGCAATGAAAGCCATGTGAAAAAGTAAATAAAAATTGATTCTCTCCCTCCCCGCCCCCCATCCTTCTCTAAAAAAACAAACAAACAAAAAATGTAACTGGGGGGAAAAGCCCTAGATATAAAGAGACTATATTTACTATAAATTTGTAGTTTTATCTGTTATGAACTAAAAATAATTGTAATGATAAATCAAAAAGAAATTAAAGATATTTTCAAATATTTTAAAAATTAATATATGGTCACAATAAAAAATGAAAGGCAGGCATGTCAAAGATAAGAAATATCAAATTTGGGGAGGGAATCTTCAATGGTTTCCCTATACTTTTATTTTCTAAAAAGTTCAGACTGACCAATTTTCAATGCCCTATAAAACCCAGGCTAAACCTTGTCTATGCAAATGACTGCCAATTTGCTACTCTTTATTATAAAAGAAATTCCAGCCAGATTATGTCTGCTGCATTGTTTTGCATAGAAGAAAATAATGAACATTAAAAAGTACTTGGTTAGGGCTGGAGTGGTGGCTCAGTTGTTATGGTGCTTACCTTGCATAAGCGAGGATGAGGGTTCGAACCCCAGCACCACCTACACAACAAAGTGTAGGAGCAACAAAAGGTACATGAAAGAGTGGGAGAGATGATGAGGAGAGATCTGGAGAGATAATCAATAATGTAGCCTACCTACTCTTTACCCCCTGAGAATCCAACTAATATTCACGCAATCATTTAATACTGGAAAATTCACAATGTAATTATTTATATTGCTTGTAGGGGAGAAAAATGGAAGAATCAAGAGACAGGAGTGTGTACGATATGGGGGTAATTCTGGTTTAAGAACAAATGCATATCATATTGTTACTTTATACGCATTCACGATTGTACAAAAACTAAACTCCTTAAAATTAAAATAAAATGTCGTTCGTAGAGATGTGCTGGGAAGGAAGGGGGTGGGGGGAGGGACAAGGGTGGGTAATTAGGGGGGCCTATATAGGGGGTAAATCTAATTTTTCAGAATATAAATATATTGTTTTGCTGGAAAAATAAAAAATAATAAAATAAAATAAAATGCAAAAAAAAAGCCACATGAAAAACTAAAAATTGATTCCTCTTTATTTCTCTCTCACTGTCCCTCTCCCTCTTTAAAAAAAAAAAACTTGATTAATAACTGGAATTTTAAAAATTTATAATCTGCTACAAACATAAAAATAAAAAAAATCTTAACAAAACTATCAAAGTAGTGATTTTTTTGGGGGGATCAGTACTGGGGATTGAATCTTAGGTGTTCCACCACGAACCTAGATGATCACATTCCCAGCCCTCTTTATTTTTGAGATGGTGTCTCACCAAATTTTCCAGGCTGGCCTCAAAATTGGGATTCTCCTGTCTCAACTGCCAAGTAACAGAGATTATAGGCATGTGCCACTGCACCCAGCTAACGTTCAGTAATTTTTATACAATTTCTTCTATTTGTAATGACTTTATTCATCCAATCAACATATATTTACTAAAGAGAGCATAGTACATGAAAGCACCATGTGAAGCATAGTGCTTCACATAAGTGAAGTATAAGTACTGGAGAAATAAAGGGGACTAAAACTAGGTAAGATTCTTACCCCAAGGAGTTTATTGTCTAAAGGAGATGATAAATAATCCAGTAAGAATGTAGTTTAAAATACAGATACAGGGGCTGGAGTGATGGCTCAGCGGTTATGGCGCTCGCGTGGCATGCGCGAGGACCCAGGTTTGAATCCCAGCACCACGTATACAACAAAGTGTTGAAGCAACAGAAGCCACATGAAAAACTAAATAAAATTGATTCTTTCTCTCTCTTTAAAAATGAAATAAAATACAGACACAGAACACAAATATTCTGAAGGGAAAGAACATTTATCCCTAAAGGGTATACAGCAAATAAATCTGACCTAACTAGAAGGAACCAAAAAACAAAACAAAACAAACAAACAAACAAAAAACCCGTCCTTGAAACAAATGGCATTGGAGCTGAGAAGTGAAGGATAAACTCAGGTTAGTTTAAAAACAAAACAAAACAAAACAAAAAAAAAAACAACCCTAAGTCTGTGAGTGTAGAGGAGAATGCTCATTCAAGGTAGAAGGAAGAACATAAACTATGGTATTCTGGTAGGTACTGTGTTAAAAGAAAAAATAAATGTCTTTTTTTCTTTTTTTTTTGAGACAGGGTCTTGGTATGTTGCCAGGCTGGTCTTTAACTCCTGGGCTCAAGGAAGACTCCTGAGCCAGATGCCTAAGTACCTGGGACTCTAGGCATGCAGCACCCTGCCTGGCTTAAAAAGAACATTTTAAAAGGCCAATGTGACTGGAGTACAGATAGAGGTCAAGAATATCCAAGGCTTAAAAGAAAAACAAAGATGTTACTTTTGGAGGAAACAACACAAAGGGTAGAAAGGATTCTACTCACAACTCCATGTGAATATATATAATTATTACAAAATTAAAGAAAGGGAATGAGGGGGAAAAAAGAAGGGGTAGGAAGGAGAGAGGATGGGAAAGAGTAAGAAAGAAAGAGAGAAAGATAAGAAGGCAATCAGGCAACAGTCCAACTGAGCAGGACTTGTGGATTTAAGTACAGTGATCTCCTAGAGCTATGGAAACCCATTAAAATTTTTCAAGATGGGTAAGTGACATATTCAGATTTGCATTTTGAAATAATCATTCTAATTATAATGTGAATTAAAGCCAAGCCAAACTGACTGTGAAGAAACAGATTACTAGACTACTGAAGGTGCCTGATGATGTGGTTTGATATAAGGCAGTAGTAGTAAAGATGAAAAGAAATATACATATTGAAACTATGAATTCATATTCTTCATTCTGATGACAAATACTCCTAGTAAGAAAAATTAAAAAATTAAAGTATTTTGAGAAAACACAAAATATGTTTTTCCTAACTTTATTCTATTGGATATTTTTTCAAAGATTAATAGAATATCATTAAGGAATGGTAGATATGGAGTATGAGGCAATTCACTGGTTCAAATAAAACTATGTTAAAGACACATTTTATGAATTTTAAGAAATAGTAAAACCCAGGAGTATTAGCAAACATATATCAACTTACCATTTTTCCAATCATCATTACATAAGGTCCTGCCTGTTGATTTACAGCTAGAAAATCTAGCAAACGCACATACCAAAATATTATATTAAGACAGTAAATTAATCTTCCAGCCACAAAAACATGATTATCATATGCATTCTCAAAGTTCCATTTTGCTCCAAATCTTAGTCCAAATCCAATGAAGAAAGAAATGATAGCAATTGTATCACTGATATTGAAATAATCACTAAACCACACTTTAATCTTCTGGCTTATTTTCCCAGCTTCAGACATAAAGATCTAAAGGTTCAACAAGAACAAAAAATAGGTTTAATGAATTTATCAAACATATATAATATTTAAACATATATTCAATTATAATATCACAGAAAATTTGTTATTTTTAATGCTTCAAAATGCTTTTAATTCATTATCTTGGCATTTGATGATGCATTTCAACAATAAAATATTAAGTTGACAGGAGATAACTACTTATAAATAAATGACCTGCTCAACAAAGGTCATCCAACTAAGAAGCTGAAAATCCTAGATTATAACACAGGTCTCCAGGCCTGGAATGCGAAATGGTTTTGAAAAGTTATTTTATATAAAATCAAAGTAATACTTTCTGGTAATATTGTCCAAAGACATCTTATTCATAGAAATTAAATGATCCAGTGGTTTAAGTAGCTGAATTTACCTAACTTATCTAAAACATATACTGCTTCTCTTAAATATAAGAACAAAAAAAAACTTCAGAGGAATGGTAATGCATTCAATTTCAAAATGTAGTAAATTCTAAATACTGAAAAGTCTCTCTTTTATTTCTCTTAGCCAATTAATTACCCTAGTCACTATAGGCAAGCAGAATTACTGCCATCTTGTCAATCTTTGCAGACCTCTTTAATGAACAGATTTTTTTTTTTTTTAAGAGAGGACAGCGAGAGAGAGCAAGAGAGAATCAATTTTATTTAGTTTTTCATGTGGCTTTCATTGCTCCAACACTTTGTTGTGTATGTGGTGCTGGGGTTTGAACTTGTGTACTTGCGCGTGTGAGCCAAGCTCCGTAACTGCTAAGCCACAGCTTCAGCCTCATGAATGGATTTTTAAAAATCACTTAATAACTTAATTTCTTCAAACATGTTGGTAAAAAAGATTCTATAAACATGTGAACCACAGAGAGATTTAAAATGAATAATGTTATCTGGTAAGACAAATTTCTATACTATTCAAGTGGGAAGTACTACAACTTCTAATTATTTCTGCAATTTCATGTATTCTCTAAATGTATAGAGAGATGAAATAATAAAAGTTTAAAGAAAATCAGGATGCTAGAAAATTTACAATTTAAACTGGACACTGACAGACAACCTGGATATAAATTTAAATAATGATTCAGTTGGGCAATATACATACTCTAGGGGGTAGTACAAGAAAAAAGCAAAATGAAATCTATATACAATTTACATACCTAAGTGGCTATATATATATTATTTTATACTTTTTAAATGACTAACAGCATATGAATGTTGAGGGAAAAGCAGCAAAAGTATCTATGCTGTTTCAGAGACAAATCATTGTATCTGCAATGCATTCACTGATCTCTATTCTTCTGTTATTATTTTCAGAACAGCAAAAATAAATGTTCTACACTTCTATAATGTTATCACCCATAGAGTTTACAAATAACACAAGACACACTCATATGCACACCCAAAATAAAACAAAAAAATCTTTCATACATAAATTAATGGTAGGAAAAACTAAAGACATACCTCACGGACTTTCTCAATTGCATAGGTAAAAATATAAGCAATAACAATCCATTCTTGAACTGAAGGTAACCGTTCCATTTGTACAAGAACTACAAATGTATAAAGCATCAGAAATCCTAAATATGCCAACTAATAAAAGAGAAATAAAAGTTATATGAATAAAATTGATTATAAAATATTATGGGCATGTTTATGTATACACAAAGAATGATGTGAGCTAAGGCAGCATGGGGAAATAAAATGCAATATAAAAAGAAAGAATAGAGAAATTCCTGTGGTTACTTGGATTGGCCGTTTTTAAGTAGCCATTCACATGAATGCAAGTATTAAAAAAACTTAACATTCTGGGGACAGAATTCAGGGATTAGATAACTGATATTTTCATTATTTAGCATCTAGGAAGGAGGATAATAAATTTTCATATGGAGAAAGAAATATAATGAATTAGTCTCAGGCTGGTAGGTATGGTTGTCAATGAGAAAGCAATGGTTGAAAGAACAGATTCCCAATATGCTCATCATAGAAGAAAACCATTTGTAGACTTTGGCAACTGTCTGATAATTGATGAAAATGAAAAGAACAACAAATAAAACCACCTAGGAGTTTTCCAGGGAAGGGGAGTAAAAAACCATTTATTTAGACTCAGACCCTGGTTAAAAGTAGGAGCTAATTTCATGTGCTTATTTAAGTATGTCCATTCCAAAAGAGAGAGAGCAGCAAGAAGACCAACTAAAGTTTCCACAGCTCATTTGCCTTTCCCCCAATTAAACAACCAAACCATGAATGAATAACTATGTTTCAACAGTTGAACCCATACCTCCATAAACATATGCTCTTTAATCTACTAATAAAATCCATTTTTCTTTTTTTTTAAATCCATTTTTCTATGAAGCAAGAGAAAAGAAATGTAGGTTTAAACACATGATTAAGTAACTCACTGATAAATAAAACCATATGAGTGATCTGATTACTCTATTATCACCAATTAACACAGCATACAGACTCATTTCTAAACTTTTATGTATTATCTGCAAGTCCTATAGCACAAAGAAATTAGAATCGTGTATCAGGTTTTTTGGTTTAATCTTTTTTTGGTACCAGGTATTGAACCCAGATATGGCAGCCACTAAGCCATATCCTGAGCCCTTTTTTTACAATTTTATTTTGAGACAGGGTCTCACTAAATTGCTTTGGCACTCACTGAGTAGCTGAGGCTGGCTTTGAACTCGTGATCCTCCTGCCTCAGCTTCCCAAACCATTGGGATTACACTCATGAGCCACTGTGCCTGGCTTTTTGGTTAATCTTTTACTATCAGTTTTAGCAGAAATTTGTATTTGTTATCCACTTATATACGTCAATGGTTTGCCACATATTTGTTCAGTAAATTTTTATTTCCAATTAGAACTAAAATTTGTTAGTATTATCATTTTAGATACTGGCAAACAGGATGACACTAAACCAAATGCACTGTTCTTTTAAATGGAAGTGGGGTTTTTTCCCCTTTTTTCTTTGAGAGAGAAAGAGAAAGAAACAATTTTATTTAGTTTTTCATATGCCTTCGCTGGTGTGACACTTTGTTGTGTATGTGGTGCTGGGTTTGAACCTGAGTCCACACGCATGGCAGGCAAGTGCCTTAACAGTCAAGCCCCTGCTCCAGCCCCAATGGAAGTATTTGTGAATGACAGATAAGTTAAATCAAGATTAGTATAGACTCTAGACCAAAGGTACCCTAAAACAAATCTTTTTAAAACATCACGCTTTGGGCTGGAGAGGTGCCTCAGCAGTAAAGAGTTTGCCTGGCACGTGAAAGGACTTGGGTTCAATCTCCAGCACCACATACACAACAAAGTGAAGGAAAAACAAAAACCAGATGAAAAAATAAACTCTCTCTCTCTTTAAACAAAACACACACACACTCTCCCCAACACAGAAAAAAAAAAAAGATACTAGAAAAGATTCATGCAATAAAGTAAAAAACATACCGTGTTAAACCAGAACTTTACAATTGGTGCATGATAAAAGGCATAAAATTTTCGTGTGATTGGAAGCTTTTTTGATTTTATATGTATCTCCACTTCATTCTTTCCTTCATTACTGTCCAAAATCCTTACTTCTTTAAATACTTCCTAAAATTAAAAAATATATTTATTGTACATTTATTGATGACAAAATTATATTACTTCAATTTTTCTTTTTCCTTACCATAGGGATTTCTTCTGTTATGTTTTGAAAGTTGTTTTCACTATCTTCCATTGTCATCTGATGAGCATCTTGAGATTGTGGGATATGGGACATTTCCGCCTTGGTTTTATATTCTAGCATTAAAATGGCAGGTGGAACTAAAATGCTTAATATCACCTAAAATTTTTAGAGACATACATAAGTTTGCATTTTAAAATCAGTGACCTTTAAGAATATTAAAAAACCAGTAAAGAGACATTAAATATCTTATGATTGTTAGCCATTTTGCTCCTGGAAATACAGGGAAAATATGACTTCATTTTTTTATGCTGTATTCAAAGAGGCCCAGGTCGAACTATTTTATGAACTAAAACAATATCTGACTATTATAATGACATTGCTGAACAGATTTAATTATTATTATAGACCTATCTTTTAAATACAATTAAGTTAGAATTTATACATAAAATATATTTTTGTTTAAATAAAATTCAGGCTTTATGAAGGTGCTTGTGTTTTATCTTAAATCTCATTGCAAGTGTTCCATGTCGTAACATGATTACTCAGCTTGTGCCTCTGTAAACAAAAGGTTTATGTCTAAAATTTTATACATTACTTGCAAAATCCTAGAGCATGTAGAAATTATAACTGTACAAGAGATTTTCTGTTAGTTATTCCTTCCCCATTACTTTTAGTAGATTATTAATATTTGTTATCCACTTATAATGGCCTATAGTTAAACTACTTGCCTGATTTCTGCCTTCTACATTTCTGTACCTTATTTAAAAAGACATAAAAGAATGAAAATGGAATTTTAAAGCAGTATCTCACTATGACAAAACTGAAAGGATCATTTTACCCAAATTCTTAACCCTAAAAACTGGATATATGAATATATTGGTTCCTAACTACAAACTAGGTAAATGGGTAAATTTATCCAATATACTTGAGTAATTTAACTGTTAAAAATAACAGTTAAAGTCAGGAGTTAGGTCCAGAATTTTAGAATTTGGAAAACAGCCTTTCACAAAGCAGCAACTCTTTCAACGGCTAGATGCTCAGGAGTGTAAATGCCAATATTCCTCATTTGTTGCCCTGACACTTTCTAGTTCAGAGGGGCAATAATTTTACACACCTGAAAAAGATTCAAGACTAAAGAAAAAGAACAGCAGGGAAAAAAGAGTATATTATACCACTTGGGATGAAATGCCAACCACCCTTTTCTCTTTTATCCAGTCCCTTCCCCTACCATCACCCTTACAAATCAGGGCATTTTACCACATATCTAGTCTAGTTCATCTGTTCTAATTACAAACTTTAAATCAAATTATTTATTAAAGTATACCTTGTACCAGGAATTTTTTCTCATGTTCAGCCTTCCCATCCACATATCAGATAACAACATTTGTGTACAGGTGTGAGCTACAAAAGGTCTAAGTCTTGAAGAAACTGCTAACTTAAGGCAAGTTGAATTACTCCAGTTTTTTAGTTCATAAGTGAGTAATTTCATAGCCATGGTTTCATCTTGTCTGAAGGATTGCTCTAGTAACTCAACTGCCAGTTGACCAAAATCACTACAAAAAGATAAAAGCCAAAATAAGCAGAAAAGTTTCTTTCTAAGTTTTTAAAAATATCTACATTTAATAAACACTTTTCGCTCAATTGTCAATAAAATTACATACACACTCTCCTAATAAGTGTGCAGCACTAACAAATTCTGTATTCTGCATTTTAAAAATGTTTCCAAATAATAAAATATCCACTTACTTGGAATATTGTTTCAGTTCTTCTGAAGTATCATCTACCAGGTCACTCTGCTTTGCTTCATAGGCCATCGAACGATAGATCTTACACGCAACTAATGCTTTAGCCATTGATTCTTCACCATGCTGCCATAAAAAACGGGCCATGACCTGCCTCTTCATAAGGCAAGCCCAAATTAACAATTCATTAAGTGGATAAGGAAAGCGCTTTGTTTCTGGATCATCAATATCTACAATTTCATCTTTGGTTCTTTTTTTCTTTCCTTCTTCCATAGCTGTATCGATCTTCAATGGAAAACAAATGCTGTAAGACTCATCATAATAAAACCATACGACATTCATATTAGTGAAAATTTTTATTAACTATTCTTTAACTTCATATAACTGCCCCAAACAAAACAGTATAACTTTTAAAAACTTTATTTTTATCAAAGCAGTTGGAAACCCTTGACGTCCATGAAAACTCCAATTAACATGGGGGTAAAGTAGGGGAAACATGGGGAATAGGGAGAAGTCAAAGGGGAGAGACTAGGAACTGGCATCGGCCTTGGCTTGCTTTGTCAATATCCATGTCTTCATGAATATGTAACAATGATTCCCTCCAATATGTAAGACTATGTTGAATGAATAAAGAAAAAAAAAACCCAACAAACTTTACTTTTATTACTGTTCATGATTCATTTTACAAAGATGCATTTCAACAAAAATGTCTGTAATAAGACTTCTACAACTGGAGAAAGGGTATATATTTCCTTTACTATCAGATAAAATTCAATTTTAATAAAAGTTGGGATAATACCTTTGTTGTACATATTAATCAAATAAAAATGAAGGACTGAAGATGTAGCTCAATGTTGTAGCTCTTGCCTAGTGTACATGAAGTCCTGGGTATGATACCCAGCTTTGCAAAAACAAAACAAAAAAATAACAAAAGATAAAGTAATAAAATGATTTAGTTTTTTAAAATTTGGCTATTACAACTAAATATGAAAAACTTAATAGAAACATTAACTCACAACAGGTTTGTGGATGGGAAAACAAAGACTCAAAGTCATAAAATATCCAAATCAAAAGATAATTCTCACTAAAACAAAGTTTTTATTTAATAATACTAAGTAATTAAGAAAGAATAAAATCGAAATCCAGAAAGGATAATGTTTACATGCTTTGGTGAGCTAAATGAATTTATTTTCTTTAACAAATAAATAAACCAACCTTTGGTCTGTAAGGCTGTGCTGTTTTAATGAAATGATTATGTCTCATTTTTTCCTTTTTATCTGCTCTATTGCCAAAAGACTCATGACTCTTTCTCAACTGAGGAGTACTGCTGGAGGTATTTCGGCCAGATCTCTGAAAATGAAAGTTTATTAGTTTTTACAGATTTAAATATACTAATACGGTATAAAAATTCAAGACTACTTTTATATATGTGTGTGCACATAGACAAAATGATTGCAATTATAACTACTGCCCTTTTTTCTTGCCATTTTTGTTTTTTGGAGATGGCGTCTCACTATGTTGAGCAATCTGTTCTCAAACCCATGACTTGAGTGATTCATCCCCGCATCATTCTTCTGAGAAGTTAGTACTACAGTTGTGTGTCACTATGTCCAACTAAAAAATTTCTACTTATTCTTAGTTGACATCTTATATTTTAAATATAATATTACTTTTACCGTTCCAATGTAACTAATTCTTAGCTTTTAAAATGTATGGGTTAATTTTAAAACACATATATAAAACTCCCCACAAATTTCACATACCCGATTATTTCCACCAAGACTATTATATATTAACCGGAAACGTTTCCGAGTGTAGGTACATCTGTAGGTTCCTCCCATGAGATATTCAATAACAAGTCCTATATCAATTAGAGTGATCTTATATCCTGGAGGAAGATTTCCCTGAAAACAAAACATTAAAAAGAATAACATTTTCTCAATACGGCCATGCTATGACTATGACTAGATGCCCTCCCCAAATGATAAATAAAATTTACTTGTTTTAAGAAAGTAGGGTTGCCACCGGCTATCTTTATAGGGCAAAGGAATGACTTGGTTCATTTCCTTTTATGAGCAGGGGGGAGTCTAAAGTTTTGAGGTCTCAAAAGTATAGTTTGGGACAGGAATGTGGCCTAAAGAGGGAAGATAACAATTTGATGCCTCTGCTCCCCTAATACACACAGAAGTAAAGAACTACTAGAGCTAAGCATTCCATTTTGTTTTCCTACAAAAGAATGTTGTGTGTTAATTATGCTTCCAGACTGGACCAGAAATTCTTATGAATATTTTATTTTAAAAAATTGTACCGGCAATAATAAGGATTATATAAGTTTTTCTATCTCTGTCCAGGAATTAACTATACTTTAACACTATTTAGAGCTAAGACTTCACTTTTACACCTGAATGGGAAACATTTAAACTAAGGAAAATGAGCTATTTAAAAAAATGTCATAATGAACAGTTTCTCAAACTGTAACAATAATTCTTACAAAATTCTCATATTAATATAAATGGGAAAATACTCAATTACTATTTTTACCACTTATGGAAATAAAGCAATTTGGCTTATTATTATAGCTATCAATGGAACAACATTCTCATTTGTTTCCAGAATTAACTACATACTTCTTTTTGATGATGGGAATTGAACAAGATCCTTGCACATGTATGCCAAGAAGACACTGTTACCGCTGAGCTACACTCCCCATCTCTGGGCCAGGTGCATATTTCCTTTTGCTGATCCATTTAAGGAAATCATAATATAAATGTATTTTACAAACTCCTGGTCTGAAGGTTGCCCCCAATATTCAAGCTTTGGGGGAGGAGTTTTAATTATTATTATACAAATTCTTACATTAATAATTGCCTACGAAAGGGCTGGAGCAGTGGCTCAACGGTTACAGTGCTTGTTCAGTATGCACGAATATGATTTCAAACCCCAGCATTATCCATGTACACAATGAAGTCCTGGAGCAACAAAAGTCATGTGAAAAACTAAATAAAATTGTTTAAAAAAAATTGACTAGGGAGAAGGTAGAGACTGGGAGTAGAAAAGGAGCAGAAAAGGGAGCGACTGGTAACGTATGGGGTCCCTCTCTCTCTTTTTTTTTTTTAATTAGATGAATACGGAGTTACAATTGAGAGGGAAACATTGTCAAACAATCAAGAACAAATGTATATATACTTAGTTATCCAAGGCTAATGCCATGTCATGGATGCCCAGCTTGGGTTCTCCATGTTGCTGTTTCCCCTAGAAGACCTCTGAGTTAAATGGGTATCTTGTGGGGTCTCTTTTTGAGGTATTATAATGTTTTCAAATTAGACTTTGGCAATGAGTTTACAACTCTAAAAATAGTAAGCCAAAGAGGTATACACTTGAATATATTTTATGATGTGTAAAATACACTTCAATAAAGCTATAAAGAAAACTTCATGCAAAAAATCAAGTTAAAAGCAAAATTTTTTAATAAGGTCTAAGTTCTTCCTATGGAATGCCAGTTTAGTATTAATTGACTTACAAACCACAGAAAGTTAAAATGGAAAATTTCAGTTTTAAATTTTTGGCTTTTCTTTTTGTTTTGATGAAGAAATTTAGTTACTGTACAATAAAAAATGCATCCCTGGATCCCTTCTTATTCTCCCTTCCTTTCCCCTCCCCCCTCCTTCCTGATACATATCTATGATTGCCCTAGATTATGTATTGCTGTGCTTTTGCTGGGTCTGATATATGAGGTTGACTACCTTTCACACAGGCCTGGGTTTAGCTTCAGCCTTCACAAATGAGTAAAAACATTAGACACTCAACTCTCTGGGTTTGGCTAACTTTGCTCAGCATAGTTTCTTTCATTGCCATCCATTTAACTTCAAAGGCTGCCATATCATTGTTTCTAATTGCTGAGTAGAACTCCATGATATACATATACACACACTAATTTTTGGATCCATTCATCCAGTGAGGGGCATCTGGGTTGGTTCCATAATTTAGCTATTGTAAATTGACCTGCTATGAACATAAGGTTTTGCTGTGTCGCTATAATGTGCTGATTCTAACTCTAATTCTAAAAATACCCAGAACAGGGACAGCTGGATCATATGGTGGGTCTATCCCTAATTTTTTTGAGTATTTCCATCCTGCTTTCCAGAGGGGCTGTACCAGTCTGCAGTTCCACCAACAGTGTGCTAGTGATCCTATCTTCCTGCAACCCCTCCAGCCATCTGTTATTGTTTATATTCTTCATTTTTATCAATCTGACTGGTGTGAGGTGAAATCTTAATGTAGTTTTGATTTGCATTTCTCTGATTACTAGTGATTTAGAACATACTTTCTTATGTATTCATTGGCTTGCTCAAGGTCCTCTGTTGAGAAGCTTTTTCAATAGTGCACTCACAATAGAAAGAAAAAGTTCAAAAGAATGAGGAATTTTAAGAAGTATGTTAGTTTAGAAAATTAAAAATAATTAATATGAGTACTATTTCAAAAAGGAAAATACAGCTGTACTAGATAACAATAATTAAAATGGCTATAAAAATGCTGATAAATGTTTAAAACTATTAATTCACAGAAAATCCTAATAGGAAAAAGGAGAGTAGTATTGTATCAATTTAGTTACTACAGAATGACTAAAGACCAAATAACAGTGTATTCAGTTAATTCCAATATTAGATACTTTAAAAAAGGTGAAAACATTTCAGCATTTTTTCCCCATCTATGAAGATCACCACCTAGTGTATCCCTTAATTTCCCTATTCAATGTCCTTCACATTAGGACAAATTTCTAGGGAACAAATTAAGGATGAACAGAGAGAAAGCTGACGTATTCCATCAACGCTTTTTCTTTTATAGATCAAAAGCATTATAAAATTCCATACGCTGTATTTTGGATACCAGAACTCGGCAAACTGTTGTTAATTTCATAAACTTCCCATTTTCTTGATTTCTGATATATTACACTCTTTACTTTAACGCAAATTTATTATTAATTTTATCGTGTCCAAACAGCTGTTATTTTATTGCTGTTTTTAAAATGTATTTAAATACTGTTTTGGGGGAAACTTTATATGTAAGTAATTTTTTTTAAGATAACACTTTCAAAAACAATCTCTTACCTGTTTGACATCACGAACAAGATGAAATAGCATTGGATTAGTTGGACCTTGTTTCTTTAGGGAGAAAAAAATAATAGCAAACTATTATTTTCTTCTAAACAATACATATTTTTTATTTATGATTTACAAGGATCTTCTTAAGCAAATTATACTATTTGTTATTTCTTTAAAATTAGAACAATGATAACATATAACCATTTTATATTGTTATATGGAAAACTATCAATGAGATAAATAATGGGGGGCTGGAGCGGAGCTCAGTGGTTATGGTGCTTGCCTGGCATCTGGTTTTCATTGTTCCGACACTTCACTGCGTATGTGGTGCTGGGGTTTGAATTCACGTCCTCATGAATGCCAGGCAAGCACTGTAACCACTGAGCAACTGCTCCAGCCTGTGATTTTGAATATCTTTTTATATTCATCTTTTTGTTAGTTTTAAATATAATAATATGAAATGATTATATGCATTGTTATTTTACTCTCAGACTCTCAATGTTCAGTGGAGTTTTTCAAAGGCTTTTTGATGTGTGATATCATAAGACTAAATTCAGAAGCAAACAGAATCCAAACTGCTTTTATGAGGTCAAACATTAAAGAGGTTTTGTAAAAATGTAAAGTTTTCTCACTAATGTTTTTTATTTTTATTTTTTAGGTGCTGGAGTAGTGGGGCTCAGCAGTTAAAGGTGCTTGCCTGGCATGCACGAGGATCCCAGCACCACGTACACAACAGTGTCAGAGCAACGAAGGCCACGTGATAAATTAAATAAAATTGATTCTTTCTCTCTCACTGTCCCTCTCTCTTAAAAAAAAAAAAAAAAAAAATATATATATATATATACACAAACACACATTGGTTGGGGTAGCTCAGTGTGCATGAGACCTGGGGTTCTATCCTTAGCATTCCTACACAATAATTTTATGTTAACATGTATCAAGTTTATTATTGTTGCTCTGGTACAGATTGAGAGATGTTTTAACAATCTGTTTTACATTCTAGTATGGTATAATATGGTATGCCAAAATACATTAAAAAATAAAAACGCTCTGTTGAACAGTACTCTAAAGTGCCCAATAATTCTTTTATAGAAGAACCTTGACACCAAGTTTGAGAACTTCTATTTTATCATGTTATAACCCTTAAACTTTTGAAAATTTTATCAGTAAGTGAAGCTTAACTCTAAGTTTCAAAGTTAAAAAACTGCATGCCATGATAAAGAGATCAATTTTATTTATTATTATTTTATATTTGCTTTACATTTCAGGGAGAAACCTTACTTCACAATGAAGAATCCTTTTAATTTTTATATCTCAACTAGAAAAGAATAGAAAACCAATGAAGTTTAGTGTAACTATAGTAGATACAATTAAAGGGGAAAAATAGGTGGAAATAAAGGTATAAATCCTACTCAAAAGAAATTTAAAATCCAGAGGAGACAATGTTTTTTCTTAACTGTTAGAAAAAAATAAAATTTCAATTAATAAGTAGATGGAAAACAGACCAGCACTATGTAAGCAACAAATGCTTTTCAAAAAAGTCTTTATTTTTAGAAAATAGTGGACAGACAATGTAGTTGAAACACCCAGTATCTGGGGATGAGAGTAAGGGAAAGCTGAGGTAGGGGAAAAAGGTTAAGTAAGGAAGATAGCTAAGACAAAATGTAAAGATCTTTGAAAATCAAGCTAAAGGTATGAGTACTATTATATACACATTGAGCAGCCATCAAAGGTTTCTAAACTGGAGAAAGATATAGTAAAATATGTCATTTCAAAAATTAAAAACTGATTTGAGAAAAGATTGATAAAGCAGTGGTAGTAATGTAGACTAGGAATGAAAAGCAGAGAAGAGTTGAAAACTGACAAACAAATGGAAATGTTATAGTTAGGATACAGCTACAGCGTTCCTCAAAGCATCTTTCAATTAAATTCATACTAGTACCATAGAATACCACTAAGAAGGGTAGTGTTTACTCTCTTCAATGCTAGTGACATGAAATCTGAAGTGAAATGAGAAAGGATTTGTAGTAAGATAACAAGTTTTCAGAAGGAAAATGAAAAACAATAAGCTAAAAAGGTGACACAAGGTCAAAACCATGAATGTAAAAAACAAAAAAGAAGAGGAAAAACAACATATAATTTCTCCATTAGAAAAAGGAGTAAAAACACAGTCGGCTTCTAAGCAGTTTATCCTCTACCTTTTAAAACAGTAGACAGGGCTAGAGTGGTGGCTCAGAGGTTATGGCGTTTGCCTGGCGTGCATGAGTACACGGGTTCAAACCCTAGCACCACGTACACAACAAAGTGTGGGAGCAATGAAAGCCCCACGAAAAACTCAATAAAAACTGATTCTTTCTCATACTGTCCCTCTCTCTCTTTATTGTATTTTTTAAAGATAGAGGAACAGTGAGAGAGAGGAGAGAGAGAAATTTTTTTTTATTCAGTTTTTCATGTGGCTTTCATTGCTCTGACACTTCGTTGTGTACATGGAACTGGGGTACGAACCCGCCTACTTGAGCATGTGAGGTATGCACTGTAACAGCTGAGCAACCACTCCAGCCCCCATCTCACTCTTTAAAACAAAACAAAAAAACAGCAAGAGGTAGGAAAAGGAGATAAGGCTACTAAGTCTGCATTACCTTCCTGTGTGGTTATGGTGACAGGAAAGAGCTTGCAAAATAGGAAAAGGGTTTCAAACTTACACAACCAATCCATAGTAAGACTGGCTGCATTTCTTTTCCCATATAACCAGCAAGAGATTAAAGCTTTATCAATAGGAATGAACATGGTCAGGTAAAATGATAGAACAGTCAACAAAGAATTTTATCACAGACTTACAGTGTTGTAAAGTTCTTCTAGTCTTGGAATGGTAAGGAATTTATGCATGCTTACTCCATTTTCAATAAGAAGTTTTACAAATGCAACTCTATCCATTACAAGAGCATCAAGCATAGCTTGTTCCAAGGATCCAACCTGAGAAAGTATTAAAATTACTAAAGATATTTCACATGTACTAATTATCAATGACTTCTTAAATTTAAGTCCTTAGAATTCAAACTTATTTGTACCCAGTTTTAAAACAAAATTAGAAAGATATAAAATAGTGAAAGGCCAGGACTTAAGGCACTTAGAGAATATATAACAGCACTCCTCAAAGAATATTCCATAGGGGTTGGAGTAGTGGCTCAGAGGTTACGGCGCTTGACTGGTATGTGCAAGGAAGCGGGTTCGAACCCCAGCGCCACATATACAATGAAGAATTGGAGCAGAAGTATTGGAGCAATGAAAGCTCCATGAAAAACTAAATAAAATTGTTTTTCTCTCTCTTACTGTCCCTCTCTCTTAAAAAAAAAAAAAAATTCCACAAATGCTTTTTTTCTGTAAGAGATCAAGTTTTACATGGGGAAAAACAATCACAAAGTACATTATCAATTAAATCTAGGAGGAAATACCTTAGAGCAATGGCTCTCAATGTTCAGGAAAGCTTTCCATAACTGGGGGCCACTACTAACTTCTAAGGGGAGGGCAAAGGGATACCAGAAATCATGTGATAAAGATGACTATTTCAAACAAATAGGAACTGTACTACAATACACAACTTTCTATTATCTTGTTAGATGCTCATGAGTGGAAAAATCAGGATTTTAACTTTACATGTGAACAAAACATTGTCTTGATTTTTGTACAATAAATTATTCAGGCAAGACTGTACTTTTCCTTCTTCATAATTTTAACAGAAATTATTCACCTTTCAGGAAAATTCACATTGCTTGACAGCAATACAACCTGTGTCATTTCAGTTTGATAAACAGATCTATATCAGTCAGCATTTCAACTGTTAATTATAAATTTTGGAGTCTATTTTATAGACTTTCAACAGACTTCCCAATCAAAATCTAATATTATTGGAGGCAAATGAAATGCAGACCATTTTACTGAGTATCATTAATAAAGGTTTTAATAATATCTCCTATAATTGCTTCTTTATATTTTTAGTATTTTGGCACTATGAGATAAAAAGTCTTTGTGACAAAATCAATTCCAAAATCATTGTTTTTCTTTTCTTTTCTTTTCTTTTTTCTTCAGGGCTGAGGACCGAACTCTGGGCCTTGTGCATGCTAGGCAAGCGCTCTGCCACTGAGCTAAATCCCCAACCCCCAAATCATTGTTTTTCACCTGTTATTTTAAAATGTTATTCTGATTCTGTCTTCAGAGGCTTGCCACACAACTACACAGCTTCTCTATAGTACCTCATGTTTCTATTTCTTTCCCCAGTCTTATTTTCAATTTCCATAACCTAGCAAAGGATATACCTCTAAGATCTTTCTGAGCATATACGGACAAAAATGACTGTGTCATACATGATGAAATCTCAAAATAGAAGGTATGTTTTCTGTGCTAGTTTTCACTACGTAGTTCTAACATGGAAATATTTTTATATTATCCTTAAAAGTAAGATCTAATTAATATGAATACAACACTTCAATTTTCTCTACATAGCATCCTATAATTTACCATGGCATGCTATTCTTATTTTACTTAGTATTATGGTCTCTTTCTCTTTTCACAAACAAATTATTCCGATTTCTTATTACTTACTCTAGCATTATCATTTAAAATTACCCTAGTGCCCACTTGGTTCTCTGTTCTTTCCTTGTCCTATATTTGCAAGAGATATTC
The DNA here is from genome assembly GCA_004027875.1 of Aplodontia rufa. Taxonomy (NCBI): domain Eukaryota; kingdom Metazoa; phylum Chordata; class Mammalia; order Rodentia; family Aplodontiidae; genus Aplodontia; species Aplodontia rufa. The sequence goes on from PVKS010016208.1 coordinate 23,857, forward strand.
TTTTATATATACATATATATATATTATTAGTGCATTATACTTTTACATAATGATGGGATTTGCTGTCATATTCATAGATGTTCACAAATCAGCAATACAATTTGTTCAATATCCCCCCACACCCCTCTGCTTCTCTCCTCCCATTCCCTAATCCCTTGCCTTTCTTCTGGGTCTTATATTGTTCCTAAAAGCCCAAATATAGTGACATAATTCTTATACCTATGAAGAACATTATATATATATATGGCTATAGTATATACAGTGATATTTATAACTGCTTGGAATACACCTTGTTTATCTCAGTTCCAACATTTCCCCTTCTCCTCCCTTCCTATCATCCCTTGTTATTCTTCAAAATATTTGACAATGGGATTAAACATCTACATTTTCATATAGGTATGCAGCATAGGTTGTTCAAATATCTTATGAAGTAGCAAGAGATATTTTTCTGTTCCCCAGGGTACTTAAATTACTAGTAACCTACTTGCTATTACTTCATATGCATAATTATAGCATTGACACTGATTCATTTATAGGGAGTTAAAAAAATCTGACTTATGTCCTTTTAAATGTTACAATTCTTAAATATTTATATATGAATTATTTTTTATGATTTCACTTTTCTTTAACTTACTACAATTGGGGCATTATATTCGTTTGTTCTTTAAAATTTATTTAGTATTTAGAAAATTTTAGTTTGCCATAACAAAAGAAGCCTAACAAAATTCTTTATTCTTTTTGGTATGGGGGTTGGAGGTCCTGGGGATTGAACTCAGGGTCTCATACATGCTAAGCAGCCATGTTAGCAATGAGGTACATCCTTAACCCTTAAAAATTATTTTTAAAAAAGAAGCGTCCTAACTAATTGGGCTTATAACCACTACTCTAGAACAACATCAAAGTGTGACTAAATTTTCATATGAGGGAAAAAAGGATGCAGTTTAAAAAAAAATTCTAGCTGCTCTGTAAGCAATGCGCATTTCCTCATTTATTCAACACGTACTAAATGATAAAAAGTAAAACAATCGATGTGCAAACTCTTTTAAGCTAGAAGCACAAAATCAAATTGATCTAACACTATGAAGGACAAATTCACGAGACAAATCACATATATGTGAAAGACAAAGGCTTCATCCAATCTTTTACATATGAGAAACTAAAAATCCAATGAAATTATTCAGCGAATAAAAAGTTGGGGGGGGCTGGAGTGGTGGAGCAGTTACAGCGCTTGTCTCACATGCACAGGGACAAGAGTTCCAACTCCAGCATCATGTAAACAAGAAAGTGTCAGAGCAACACAAGCCAAATGAAAAACTAGGTAATATGGATTCTCTCTTTCTCTCTCTCTCACTGTCCCTATCTCTTAAAAACAAAACAAAACAAAAGTTAATTTAAAACTGAGTTTTACCACAATTGATTAACTTCAATTTCTTCCTCTATAGTCCTGCAAGGGGAGAAGTGACTGGTTTGTGTGTGTTAGTTATTTGTTTACTATATAGAAAATATATTCACATGGTTTTAAAAAAAGAATCAAACATCACAAAATGGTATAGAATAAAACTTTTTCTCATCTAGTCCTCATCTATCCAGACACAGTCCATTAAGAGTCCTAAAATACTAAGGGGCTGGGCAAGTAGCTCGGTAGTAAAGCATTGAGCATACTTGATTAGCACGCTCAAAGCTCTGAGTTTGATCCTCAGCACCACACACAAAAAACATGGAAAATGTACCATAACCACGTAGTACATGCAGATGCACATGAATGTTTGTGCATTCATAAAAAGAATCTGCCACAATTACAATCATACAATGCATACTTTTCTGCAAATTGCTGTTTATATTATGTAGATAAAAGAATTTATTCTCTCCATAAAGTCTGGTAATACTCCAAGGTACAGATGAACATTTACTCAATCTCTTAAGGACTCAGACATATAATAAGAATTTGCCAACTGCTCACTATTTTACTAGGTTGTGAATATAGCAGTAAGAAAAACCGAAAAATATTCTTGCTCTCATAAAATTTACTTTCTAGGAGTAAAAAGATAAATCATAAATACTTAGCTAGCTAAATTATATGGTTTGTCAGATGGTGATAAATGCTAGAGGGGAGAAGAAAATGGCAAGAATGAACAAAGGAAATGCTGTCATAAGGGGATGGTACAAAAGATAGAGTAGAGAAAGTTTAACTGGAGACATCCGTTTAAAGGCCAAAAGAAGGGAGGTAAACCCAGGGGGATATCTAGAGGAGAATGTTCCAGACAGAACAAGAACAAAGCCTAGAGCTATGAGAGATATGAGTATGCTTGATATGTTCAAAAACAACAAGGCCAACAAATCTATAAAGGAGAGCAAAATGAACAGTGTTAATATGTAAGATAAGAGAGATAGTAAGTAATGGGATAGATGATGAAAACTTTCATATGTCATTATAAAGGTGATAATAGATTGAATCAGGATGATAAAAGTGGATATTTTGAAAAATATAAAGATTAGATTGGAGAATATGAGAAAGAGAAAAGTAAAAGATGACACCATAGCTTCTCATCTTAGAAGCTGCAAAATTGTTCCCTTTTAGTTGGATGTGGAAGGCTGTGGAAGGGAACAGGTCTAAACATCCAAAGAAATACTTTAATGAGTTATCTTGCACACAGAGTAAGAGTTCCAAGGTTCCTCCAAATTTAGGATTTTTTTAGAGATCTACATCCCCCATAAAAAACAAGGTTATCAAGAGGCAAACATAACTTAAAAATCCTAAATGGATCTGGATGTTGTGGAACTGTTTATCTAAACTAATTCTGCACTTGTGGAAAAAAGGTAAAATGTGAAGTTAGGTCACAGTTGCAGCAAATACTTTACTACATGTGTTCCTTATTATCTGTGGGTGTTCCAGGACCCCTTGGCTACCAAAATTCAAGAATGCTCAAGTTACTTACATAAAATGGTGAATATCTGCACACAACATATACATATCTGTCTATATACTTTAAATTATCTCTAGATCACTTATACTTAATACAACGTAAATGTTATATAAATAGTTGTTATGCTGCATTGTTTACAGAATAATAAAAAAGGAAAAACAAGTCTGTATGTACTCAGTACAGATGCCATCACTGTAAGTCTAACTATAGTACACAATCTGTGGTTAGTTGAATCCATAGACATGGCACCTATGGATACAGAGAGCCCACAGTACTGAGTTTAATTATATTGTGTATATAGATTATTTACATACCAGCCACTGCTGTCCATAAACAAATACATGATTTTTGGCAATGTCAACTCTATCCCATGCCAATGTAAGGATAAGCTGGTCAAATGCAGTTGCATTAGTACCTAAATGAATAAAGAAAATAGTTGGCAAGTTTATCTCCATTAATATGTTAACACTTAGGAAATCTAACACCCTCTAACTAACTTACACATCTGGTGTCAGACACTGTTCAGAAATACCCTTCCTCAGAGAGGTAAGATTAACCTCAATCTGGAGGCTTTTATTTTTCAATTATAGAAACTACAAAGCCTCATTCATTGTAAACAATTCAGGATGCAGAAAAATGAGAAGAAAATGATGATGGTCTATCACAGAGACAGTACTGGCTGTTAGGATTCTGAAAAATATCCTTTCAGGTACTTTTCTGTACATATGTAAGTGCATTCACATACTTTTGTTTATTTGAAAATGGGATATTATACAAAGTGTTCAATAGTCTGTTTTATATATCTTACTATATATGATACCTTAGTTTTTCTCAACACTATATACACACTATATACTACATTATATGTATTAATACCTTTGAAAGGTGAACAATTTATTTATTTAAAAAACATTCAAAGTAGTGGATATTCAGATACTTTTGAATTTCTCAAGTACATTTGAATACATGTTTAATTATTTAAATAGGATGATTTTTCTAGGAATCAAACTGTTGGACACAAGGATATATACTTTAAGTTTTTTTTATATACTATCAAACTATGTTTCAGAAAGCATATACCATCCACTAAGAGCATAAAAATTTTAAATTTATTTTTACTTCTATACTATAAGGTTAACCATTTTTTCTTCAAGTATTTGGATTATCCTCAATTATCTTTTTTACATAAATTCTGATCCATTTCTCCCATAAGATATTCATGTTTTTCTTACTGATTTATAACAACTCTTTGTAATTCCTTTACTTTAACATTTCTGTTCCTTAGTTTCCTCATTTATAAAATGAGAAACATAAAAAGAAATGTACCCCTTAGGGTGACTACAGGGATAAAACAAGATAAGCAATATAAACCACTGAAACACAGAGGCCAGCACACAGAAAGTATATGGCAAGTACTACATGTAGATGGGGCAATCTTTTTATCTTATTTTTCATTTCTATATTATTCCACTTACTGATCTTTCATGGTTTCTGATTTTCCTGTCACTTATGATCTTTGGATCCCAAGATGATATAAATTTAATTACAGTATTTTAAAAATGCTTGATGTACTGACAATTTTGTTGTGGTCCAATATTTGGGAAATTCTTATGAATAACAAGACAGGATCCTCTCACTGCATACTTTGATTTTAGGTACCCAGATGGAACAACATTTTAGTTTCTAATTTTTGAAAATATTTTTCACTGTAATGTCATCACATCAGCTGGATGTCTTCACTGAGATACTGAGAGAAAAACAATGTGCATGTGCATCCATCCTTCAGTCCTAAAAGACAACACTAGTTTTCAATTTTCCCTTTAAATAAAAACAGCATGTTCAAGAAGCCTACCTGCAATATCTATTAATTAAATTTCTTATTACCTTTAAATAATTAGCCAAATAAGAATGAAACATTCTTGGGGCTGGATTGGTGGCTCAGTGATTACTGTGCTTGCCCAGCGTGCACCAGGATGCAGGTTTGAACCCCAGCACCACAAGCACAACTAAGTGTTGGTGCAACAAAAGCCACATGAAAAACTAAATAAAACCGATTCTCTCTTTCTCCCTCCTTCTCTCTCTCACTCTCTCTTAAAAAAAAAAGAAAAAAAAAAAAAGAATGCGACATTCTTAATGTGATAATTAAAATAACTGTGCAGGATGAACCTCACTATAAACTCAAAAAAAAATTTTCTAAGATGAAAACAAAAGCTAACTCACTACAAATACAAAGCAATATTTTGTCTCTTATAAAGAAAAATTACTGAAAAATTTACTTCCCAAGCATTTAAGGGAATTTCAAATCTCCTATTTTATATAAATAGGCCATACATTAAAGGTATCACAAATCTTAAAATCTTACCTTTTAGTAGTGCAGTAAGTATTGCTACATCTATATCCTGATGTTCCTCTGATCCAATGTGGAAAACAGTGATCTATTTAAATATTAATTCATATTACTCCTTTATATTTTTAAATCTAAGGCATCATAAAACAAAAGTAATTTCAAGCTATATTAGGGTGGGGGATGGGTTGGTAGATAGATATTTGAGGGGAGAAAGTCAGAAAAACATTAGTTCAAACCCCCCCAAAAACCCTAGAAAATTAAGACTATCATTTATCATTTACCAAATATGATTGCAAGTATACTCAAAATATTTTTATACTAAACTCATACATATTTTTTACCTAACTTATATCCTCTACCAGAATAAGCAACTTAGAGGCTGAGTCTCTTAGATTACTTATGAGAGTAAGCCCTGCTACTTCTTACACAGTAAACACTTACTCATTCAAGTAATACGAGTATTCTTGAATGAGTAATGTTTGCTCAAGTCTTTTACTGAAAATGCCTATAAATCAGTTGAAATGTAATACCCTGATATCTAATAACATTTTTCATAAAAGATTATAATAACCCAAATACAAAGTTTTCAACTAATTTAATTTCATAGTGTATAAAACTTACAATGGAAGCAGACAGCAAATCAAATCACATTATCATCTTATAGAGTTATTAAAATTTTTTAATCTAGATTTTCTGGCTGCTCCAACCCTACCCTGCAGAGGGGCAGGCCAGGTGCAGTGGAAATCCTGCACGGTAGTCAGATTTAAGAGGTGGGGGGACCATTGTCCAGTCCTCTAATCAGAGTACCAGACTCCTGGATCCCTCCTAAATATTCAAGGCGCCAAGGCTGTCTTGGAGGGGTGGGGTTCTGAATGGACCTGAGAGCCCTGGACACTGCACAGAGTGAGCCACATGGGCAGGTGGCCTGTCACAGTCTGGATATGCAGTAGCCCTTTGCTTAAGGATCTTTTTTTTTTTTCTTTTTTTTTTTTTTTTTTTTAAAGAGAGAGGGACAGTGAGAGAGAGAAAGAGAGAAACAACTTTATTTAGTTTTTCACAATGGCCTTAGTTGCTCCAACACTCAGTTGTGTACGTGGTGCTGGGGTTTGAACCCGGGTCCTCGTGCTTGCCAGGCAAGCGCCAAAACCGCTGAGCCACCGCTCCAGCCCTTGCTTAAGGATCTTACTGACAAAAAGGACTGTAACCAAACACAGTGGGTTCGCCCCTTGGTGATCGCAGAGCAGTGAGCACAATCGGAAGACGAGAGAGTGGAGGGTGGTTTACTAAGAAGGCTGCTTCTTTCTTTACCCTGATGATCAACAAGGGCCACAGACCCACCACCAAGCTGCATATCCACAGAGACAACAGCTTCTCAGTCCTCTCACTGACTTTCCAACTCCGTGTCCTCAACTCATGGAGTCCGCCGTGCTCCATTTGGGCTCCTCCTCCTCCCTGTGTTGCAAAATGGAAACTTTCTCCAGGCGGTAAACTGGACAGTCCTAGGTTCACTACCACAATCATGACACAGAACACTTCATTACCATTCTGAAAAACTGTATGTGCCTTTGCAGCCAATCCTGGTTGTTGGCAGCCATTTATCTGCTTTCTATTACTATAGTTTTGCCTTTTCTAGAATTTCATATGAATGGAAAAAATTGAAAAGTATTTGGTTACGTTGTATCTGGCTTCTGTTCATTAGCATATGGCTTTTGAGATTTACCTCAGTGTATCAACTGTTTCTTTCTTTTCATTGCTTAGTATTCAATTGTATTGATCCACTGAAATTTGTTTAGCCATTTGATGGACATTTGTGTTGTATCCATATGATAGACATTTGGGATGTACCCATTTGGGGATGCTCTGGATATTTGCATGTAAGTTTTGCGGTAAATACCTAGAAAAAGAACTGCTAGGTTGTATGGTGTTTGTTGAACCTTTTAAGAAACTGCTAAACTGGGAGCTGGAGCAGTGGCTCAGCAGTTCTGGCGCTTGCCTGGCAGGCACAAGGACGTGGGTTCAAACCCCAGCACCACACACAACAAATTGCTGTAGCAACAAAGGCCACATGAAAAACTAAATAAAAATTGTTTCTGTCTCTCTCTCTCTCTATCCCTCTCTCTTTAAAAAAAAGAAAAAGAAATTGCTAAACTATTTTCCAAAATAGTTTTAACATTTGTGTTCCCACCAGCAGTGTAGAAGGGCTCAGGTTGTTCAATATCCTTACCAAAGCAGACATACCTTGTATTGTACTTTATTGTATTTCCTGGGTATTGTGTTTTGTACAAATTGAAGGTCTGTGTTAACCCTTTGTCTACCAAGTTTGTCAGCACCATTTTTCCAAAAATTCAGATGATTGTTAGTATTTTTTAGCAATAAAGTATTTTTAAATTTAAAAAATTTATATCTAAAAACTTAAGTCCATGATTAAAACTAAGCAGCACATATCTTTAACTTACTACCATTAAGTACTTCCTTGGAATAAAATTGCTTAAAATTTTTTTCACATATTTTATTAAAGACATCAACAACTTTTTACAATTCTTTACTGATACTGGACATAATCTATTGAGACCCAGTTATGAAGCTTTTCCTAAATATACTGTTTTAATACCATATAAAAAACTATAGTCCTTCTTTATCACTACCTGGGTTGCAAAGACCAATAAATGAATGACATTTAACATGGTTAAAACAGATTTAAGAATCCAAAATCCAAATTAAAAACCAATTCAGAATGTGTTTTGGAAGAAACAAAAAGCCTTATTTTGCAGAATCTACTTACAAGCTCCTTTTTTTTCATGCACTCCATCAGTGTTTGAAATAAATGAACTGCTTCACTCTGGCCAAAGTTAAATGTTTTTTTGATGGTTGAAATGATATCAGGCTCTGCTGCATCAGGAAGATTCCTAGTATAAGAGGAAATATAACAATTCACTGATTTCATATTCCACCATTTGTAGGATTAAAATGAAGTACAGGCAGGTCCATATAAGAGCATTGGCAATTTTCTATTACCATTAAATACTGGACATTGGACAGAATTATTTTCTCCCTCATGAGACACCCACTTAAGTCTTAAGGGAAAAAGAGAGAAATGAAGTGATTTTTCCTCTTTGAATTAATTTATGAAAAGTATATGCTGCCATATCACTATCACATTTTATAAGATACTATATGAATATATCTTCAAATATTATGGTGTATAAATTGTATTTTTCCAAGATGCCTTAAAAAATGAACATATTTACATTTTTAATTTCTTTTTATGAACAAGTAATACATTTACCTAGATCAAAAATATATAAAATATAAAAATATGGAAATTCAAAGCAAAAATCTCCTTCCCACTCTTTCCTCTTCCCAATTCCATCTCAGCCCTTTTTCAGAATTACTATTAGCTTGTATAACTTTCTAAGATCTCTTTCTATATACATAGATTAGACCCTCTTTTTCTACACAAAAAGTGGCATAATTTATATACTGCTCTACCATCTTTTTTCCATGTAGATATTTTGATAATCTTATGTCATAAATCTAGCACAGAGGTACCAATCCTTACTCAGCTATAAATTGCTCCATTGTATAAATACGCCATAATTTATTTATCTAGTCCTTTCCTGATAAGATGTTCTACTTTGTTCCAATCTTTTACTCTGCAAATAACCTGATAACAAGAAATTCTATATGTATGTTTTTTCACAGCTATACATCTGTGGGAACAATTCCCAGAAATGAAACTACAGGGTCAGATATGTGCTTCTGTAGCAAACAATTTTCTTCCACGAATATATTTATACCATGTTTTACTTCATTCTAATAATGTATGAGAGCAGGCTATTTCCTCAAGACTTAACAAAGTATTAATTAAGCTTAAGATTTTCAGATTCAGAAAGTAGTCCAATATTTTAAAAACCGCAAGACTCTTCAATCAGGTTAATAAAATTTGCTATGCTAATATACTTACCCTCCTTCTTCTGTTTGTTTATGAACATACGCTAGCAAATCTGCAGCTCTGCCTGTTCCTTCACACACAACTACAGGAACAGGGGGACTTTCCTGAAGATATTCTAGAACTGTGAGGATAACATTTGGGCCACCCTCAAATATCAGGGCTACCACAGGGACACCTTGGCCAATTCCTAAAAAAGTAAAAGTTTAATGAGAAAATTAGACAAAATTCAGTAATTATATCATATTTTTTAATAAAAAAAATTACAAGTCAAGACAATTTTTTGTTAGACTGTACTGACCTTTCTTCAAATACTTAATGTAATACCTGTCGCATGTAAAGCACTAAATATATTACTTTGTCATTAACTTAAAAGTATATGTTTGGGGCTGGCACGGTGGCTCAGTGTTTACAGCACTTGCCTGGCACGCACGGATACACAAGTTCAAACCCCAGCACAGCATACACAGCAAAGTCTCAAAGCACTGAAGGCCACATGAGAAACTAAATATAAAATTGATTCTCTCTGTCCCTCTCTCTTAAAAAATTTTTAAACAAAGTTTATCTTCATTAGAAAATATAATTTTGTGTATTTACTAACTGAGCTCTTGAAAAAAAATAATTAACACCTATTTGTTTTTTCAGTTCTTTTTTTAATGAAAATGAAATTCTAATTTTTTTTCATTTTTAAAATACACATTTCTAGGGGCTAGAGTGGTGGCTTGTCTGGCACGTGCAAGGACCTAGGTCTGAACCCCACCATCAAGTATACAACGAAATAAAGGCGCAACAAAAGTCAGTGAAAAACTAAATAAAAATTCATTCTCTCTTAAAAGAAAAAAAAAAAAAGAAAGAAAGAAAGAAAAGAAAAGAAAAAAAAAAAGAATACTTGTAAATTCCTTGGGCAGCAATGGGTTCACAATAGCTATAGAACTTTTCTAATGAACCTTTTGGTCTTTGGCCTTGAAACCTGAGCACCCTGTTTGGCCTGAGATGCCTTCTCCTAGGTCTCATAATTTTGTCTAAGATCAGCCATTCTTGGTTGTTTTGTAGATTATCTTGTTATGTAAGGAAAAGACCACTTCAATATTCTACAGTGTCACTGGATCTTACTATAGCCCAGAATAATTTCAACGATAACGAATGTGTGAATTCTCTTACTAGCATGAATTCTTTGCTGATTAATAGTTTTTTCAAGTTCTCTTCTCAGTCTGACTTCTGCCCCATACTTTCCAACAGTGCCATCATCCACCAATATGAAATGGGAATGGAGATTATTCAGGACATTCAATTTGCTCAAGGGGTTCAGTAAGGTTTGATAAGGGGCAACCACCTGAACAATAGCAAACATAAGCATTAGTTGGCAGCATCAAACATAATACAGTGTAGAATAAATTTGAAATAATCTATGAAGACAAGAGGTAAAATTCTATTTTACATTTAGAAGTATATCAAAATTGATAAAGAATGTATCAAAAAACACAAAATTTTAAGTAGTTGAAGATGATTAATCAATAACATGTTAAACCATACAATTCCATCTTGATCCTTACTGAATTATGTATTTCATCACCATATGCAAAAGAAGCAGTAAATAAATATACAGCACTAAGAAAGTATTATGAGTTTAAATGAATAAACTGCAATATAAAAAAAAGACTTTTCTTTAAAAGGCAATAAGGTCTAGAGATGCAGCTCAGTGGTAGAGTGCTTGCCTTGCACACATGAAGCACTGGGTTTGACTGTCAGCACCACCAAAAAAAAAAAAGCAATAAAATGTCACTTTGTTATTTTCAAGCCTTAAGTGAATCTTTAAAATCAATATTAGAAACAATAACACTTGAAAACGATTTGTTTTTAATACTCTCAATAAAAGATCTCTAAACCAATTCACATCTTTAGCATACACAAATAAAACACTAGCATTTAATTCCTCCTCTTAGTGACAATAAGATTAATTCTTAATGTAATTTAGTCATTTGGCATGCTATGGAAAACATATTGAATAATGTATCTAAAACCAAAATGTGCCAAGACTTTAATAATCATTTATATGTATGAATGTATTTTTAAAAGAATCAGAAGAAAACACAGAAAAATACTTTTTAAACTTAATTTGGAAAGTATAGTACGATCATTATTTTAAGTTGACTTGCAAATATGAGAAATTTTAAAAAGCGTTCTTACATCTCTCCCAACAAGATCATTTCTGTTTTCTATCACTCCCCATGGAGCTATTCCAATAGTGCAAATCTTACGAGATGATCTGGAAGCATGTTCTTTGAGGGCATCACCAACATGTTTTGCTACACCTGTTCATGCAAAATTTTATTTGTTTTAGTTTTAAGTCTTTATTGTGCTCAGAACAATCATGTGCTTAATTCCTAACATTATAATTTGTGATGTATTTCCTTACACATACAAAAGGCAACAAGATCCAAATCCAAGCTTTCAAAAGAATAAACTGACCAAAATGGAATAAAACGATCAAGCGCCACATCAAATCTCTACAACTGCGTAAAACACATGTAAAACTAAATTCTACCATGCTGTTATGAGGCCCAGTCCTTTCTAGAACTTTTCCTATAAGTAACAATAATTTTTATATTTGTTCTACATATCATCTAGAATAAAGAACGAACATGCCTCAGTGGGACAGGACTATAAGCACAACACACACGCATAAAACAAACAAAAGCTGTCAGATTGAATAAAAAATGAGGGAAAAAAGTAGAAAAAACAATTTCAACAGATATAAGCAGTAGTTCCTCCTTACCTGTAGGCGATGTGGTCCAAGACCCCCCAAGTAGATGTCTGAAATTATGTAGTACAGAATCCTATATGCAAGTACTGAGATACTCTAACAGTGCATCTGATGGACAATCAATCTGATAACATCATCACCAAGTGACTACTGAGGGTAAGTAACATACAAAATATAGATATATTGGACAAAGGAATGACTAATCCCAGTCAAAATGGAGAGATGGAACGACACTTTATCATGCTACTCAGAACAGTGCACAATTTGGGGCTGGAGCGGTGGCTCAGTGGTTTCGGCGCTTGCCTGGCAAGCACAAGGACCCGGGTTCAAACCCCAGCACCACGTACACAACTGAGTGTTGGAGCAACAAAGGCCATGTGAAAAACTAAATAAAGTTGTTTCTCTCTTCCTCTGTCTCTCTCACTGTCCCTCTCTCTTTAAAAAAAAAAAAAAAAAAAAAACAGTGCACAATTTAAAATTTATGAATTGTTTATTTCTGGAATTGTCCATTTAATATTTTCAGACCATGTACAGTTGACTATATGTAATTGAAAACATGAATACGAGGGCATTACTGTAACTTCTCATTACAATTTATTAGGGGCTGAATTATGTACCCCAAAATTTATATGTTGAAACTCTAATCCTGATACCTCAAAAAACATGGCTCTATTTGGAGACAAGATCTCTAAAGCACTGATTAAGTTAAAGTGAGTCCTTTAAAACAGGCTCTAATCCAATCGACTGGAGTCCTTATAAGAAATTTAGACACACAGAGACCCCAGAAATGCCTACACACAGAAGAAAAACATGGCAAGAAGGTGGCCACCTGCAAGCCAAAGAGAGAGACCTTGCAGTCAGCCAAACCTGCTAATCTGGACTTAATCTGAGCATCATGAGGAAATAAATATCTGTTGTTTAAACCAGCCAGTCTGTGGTATTTTATTATGACACCTCTGATGATATATCAGTCTGTTTTTTCAAAATACACAGGATTTCATCCCTCACCTGGATTATGGAAACAGATCTTCATCAGTCCTTTACCTACTGCCCTGTCCACTTGAGTCTATTTTCAAAACATATCCTTATCTTTGCTTTTGGCAACTCTCTATTTAAATCCTTCCCTTCTCTTTTAGAGCAAAAGCTAAAGTGCTTATAATAGCCCAGAAGGTCTCAGATAATTGTCCATTGGCCCTGCTATTCATCATATTTTCAGGCCACCACATACCAATAACTTCTGACATCATCATCTAGCACTGCTTGCTTATTTCCCTGCAAACTACACTGGCATTTTCCTACTCTTTTGAGCTACAATAGCCATTTCCTCACTTATCAATGCCCTGCCCCAAGCCATTTTTGTATCTTGCTCCTTCATTTCCTTCACATCTCCTCACTTGTTACCTTATCAGCCAAATTCTCCATAACTATGTACAAAATTATAATCCCTCTATCATTCCTTACTATCCCTTCTCTTTATTCCATGTCCCTGTGTAGCACTTATCATCATTTAACATATTATACATTACTAAGTTATCTCTTTATTTTCTGCATCTCTCCCACTACAACATAAGCTCCATGAAGGTAAACATCTTGCTTGTTCTGTGGAATAGCATAAACTCAGCAGCCCAAAGAATGTCTGACAGACAATGAGGCTCAAAAAACAGGTGCTGATAATGAATAAATTAGATGCTTTCAAGTTGATTAAAGCAAATCATTGTGCTTTAAACATTAAAACTAATTTGCAATCCTTATAGTCAAGCTGTATCTATAACAGGACTTGGAATGAAAAGTGATAGAACATTAAAAATTAATATTTGAAAGTTACTTTTTACCACTGCTGAGGCAATGAACTGCCATTTTTTCTACAAATTTACCAGTTTTCAGAAAATGATAAATATCAGTACTCTGCACCATAGCAGGGTCAGCCAATATTTTTTAAAGGGCCAAACAGTAAATATTTTAGGTTTTGCAGGGCATTTGCCAGTCTCTGCGATAACAATCTGCCTCTGCTATTACAGAAAAAAAAAAATCCATACATAACACATAAATAAATGAGTGTATTTGTGTTCAAATAAAACTTTACTCACAAAAACAAGGATTAGGCTGGCTTTTGGCACATGGGCTGCACTTTGCCAATCCCTGCTTGAAAGTGTTATTTTTTTTAAAGTCTAAATGACAAACAGATTCAGTTATTTTTATCTAGGAATTGTACAATATTTAACAGAAGAACTGAATATATTTATGCTTCTTATTGACTACTAATTCAAATATCTAATTGGTATTATTATGAAAATTTATAAACGTACTAAATAAAATTAAGAAAATCATCACATTACCTGTGTTTACCCCTCCAGTTAAAATCCAGGCTCCAGTTGTAACTGCAGCTTTAATAAGACCCTTTCCAAGCAACTGCTTGATTCGTGGGTGTAGCTCAAATTTCTGCATGCCCCCATGAACAGAGATAACAAGTTTGGGTAATTCCATTTGCCATTCTTTAAGCAGAAGTTGCAGAATGATTTCAGGTTTGGTGTCATATGATAGTCTCACATACTAAAATTAAGAATATTTTAAAGGGACAACATAATTGAACAGGTTCACAGGTTTCATAATACAATACTATCTCACTTTAGAAAATAATTATTTGAATTAGATTATGCAAATTCAGATCTCACAGGCTACTTTCAAAATATTTACATTCCTGGGAATAAGCAACAGCAATACATTTTAGATCTTAGATTGAGGTTAGATCTTATAGAAGCAGTAGAACTCTATAACTCATAACCATTAAGGCATAAATGTTACTTTGTTTATACTCAATTACCAATTAATCTACATTATAATTTTATCTAAGTATTAACTTAAGTTTGAGTACTCAGAAGCATTAAAACTGGATAAGATGATGGGAAAAGGGGAAAAAAAGAATTGTATAAAAATCAGAGACGTTAAAGACTTGCCACTATGAGAGAGACAAACACTGAATTATCTCTTTGAAAGCTTTTTTATGATCTATAGACTATTTATAACAGAATTGTGAATATGCTATAAAGTTTAAAACTTATTTTAAAGGTGGTTGGCTTTTTCCTTCACTGGAAGTAACTAGATTTGATCAAGTTGAGAAATAATTAGAAAACCTTAAGATTAAAGGGGATGCAGCTCAATGTAAGGTACATGTTCAGCATGTACAAGGTGCTGGGTTTGATCTACAGCACCATATTAAAAAATAAAGACAGATGGATTCACATATTTCTGAAAAATCATTCTGTTAAAAAAGGTAATAGAAGGACTGGGGCTGTAGCTCTGCAGTAGAGCATTTCCCTAGTATATGCAAGGCTGTGGGTTCAATTAATAATATATCAAAATAATAACTATGATAATAATTATAGAAAAATAACCTATTACACCTGTGAAAAACTTCCTCAGCTTTGAATATTTAAGGTACTGTTTTCTGTATCTTATTTCTGTAAGTGACATCACAAAATATAATTGCAAGGAACACTTTAATTTATCCTCTTTATCTAAAACACATACATGAAGTAGTTTATATGAAAGCTGAAATATTCAGATGTTGGATGATACAATTTTTAAATCATTTCTCAGAAAGATTCTCTGCAAAACAATATACTCCTGTTCCCTTACAGAGATGAAACAAAGTTGGGCATGATGCATACCTAAATTCCCAGCAACTTGGGAGATTGAGGCAGGAGGATCAAAGTTTAAGGCCAGCCTCAGTAACTTAGTGATGCCATAGGCAACTTAGTGAAACCCCATCTCAAGATTTTAAAAAAAGGGCTGAGCTGTAGCTCAGTGGTAAATTGAGCCTCAGTTCAATGCCCAGTTTAAAAAAAAAAAAAAAAGATGCAACAATTCAAAGTTCTGTAACAACAAATGAAGCCAAAATACCAGAATTCTATACAACTGAGTAAAAGACTTGAGTCCCTCAAGAATATTTTGTAAACAGGATTTGTTCTATACTGTCTTTCTGCATTAGTTTTATTTAGCTCATTATTATACTTGGATATATAAAGCAGTGCTTGGGAAAAAAAATTAAAGTTAAATTAAATATTTATAAACAAAGATTTGGTCAGGAATAAATGAGGAATTCCACATTCAAAAATTATAAACTAGGTTGTTTTTTATAAGGTACTGGGGTTTAAACCCAGAGTGCTCTACCACTGAGTGACATTCCCCAGTCCTTTTTCTTTTGAGACAAGGTCTCACTAAATTACCCAGGCTGGCCTTGAACTTACGACACACCTGCCTAAGCCTCCAGAATCACTGGGATTATATTTGAACACCTCTATGCCCAGCTTGAGTAGGTTCTTTTGGACTACTCTGCTCCTGGGAACCATAGAAACTAGAAAAAAGGTAAATAATTTGTGCTTTAAGGAATCAGAGAGCTACAAAGGCAATGAAAATCTTGGGGATCAAGTCCAGGAGAATAAGCAAGCTTGTATAGAATGAGCTCACCATTTGGCAATGCTTTACTCATCAAGACAATGAGACAGGAAGAACGATGGAAAGGTTATAATGTTTAAACCTAAATGATGAATAATTATGTTGTAGAGGTTTAAAATATACAGAATTAGGGACAAAATATTACATGGAGGAGAGACAGCCTTTTCAACAAATGGTGCTGGACAAACTGGACAGCCACTTGTACAAAGTTGAAATTAGACCCATATCTTTCTCCTTGCAAGAGAATCAAATAAAAAATGGATCAAGGAGCTAGGAATTAAACCAGCTGCCTTGCAACTGATGGAAGACAAATTAGGTCCAATGCTTCAGCATTTGGGAGTAGGCAAAGATTTTCTCAACATATCCCCTAAAGTGAAGGAAGTAAAGTCAAAAATCAGTGAATGGGATGTCATAAAGCTAAAAAGCTTTTGCTCTGCCAAGGAAATAATCAAAATAGTCAAGAGTATTCCTATCGAATGGGAGAGAATCATGGGCAGTGATTCTTCTGACAGGGGTCTCATGTCCAGAATCTACAAAATCTTCAAAAATCTCAACTACAAAAACACAAACAACCCAAGTAATAAATGGGCCAAAGAGCTAAATAGAAACTTCTCAACAGAGGACACTGATCAAGCCAATGAATACACGAGAAAGTGCTTTAATCACTAGTAATCAAAGAAATACAAATGAAAACTACATTAAGATATCACCTCATGCCAGTAATATTGGTAAAAATGAAGAAAATAAACAATAATAGATGCTGGAGGGGTTGTGGAGAGATAGGTACACTAACACACTGTTGGTGGAACTGCAGACTGGTACAGCCCCTCTGGAAAGCAGTGTGGATGTTCAGAGCAGCTCAATTTACAATAACTAAATCCTGGAAACAACCAAAATACCCCTCAGTGGATGAATGGATCCAAAAACTGTGGTACATATATACCATTGAGTTTTACTCAGCAAATAGAAACAATGATATCGCAGCCTTTGAAGGGAAATGGATGGCTAAGGAAGAAATTATGCTGAGTGAAATCAGCATAACCCAGAGAACCAATGGTCAAATAACTTCACTCATCTGTGGAGGCTGGAACTAGACCCTGGCCATTGAGAAAGGAGGTCTATTATCATGTTTTAAATCCAGATAAGGTGTAATGTCATACAACCTAAAGCGTTTGTAGAGATGTATTGGGAAGGGGGGGAGGGATAAGGGTAAGTAATTGGGGGGAGGGTAAATCTAATTTTCAGAATTTATATATATATAAATATATCACTTTATTAGAAGGTTGATTGTTCAACAAATAAATTTCTGAATAAAAAATATACAGAATTAAAATTCCTACTAATAATTCTGAATAAAAAAACATACAGAATTAAAATTCCTACTAATAAAAGCACATAAATCACAGGGGAAATAAATATAATTACAAATATTTTGGAAGTTCTTGCATTGTAGAAATGGTAAAAGTACTAAGTTATGCTAAATTACAAATTAAAAATGCACTTTATAGCATTTATTATAAGATTACAGAACAGAAAAAGAATATAAAAATAATACATCAATAAAGAAAAAGGCAAATAAAAAACATTTAATCCAAAAAAATACAAAAAAGAAAAGGGACAAAGAAAAACAATGAGACAAATTGATAATAATATGACTGTAAACTTAAATCAAATATAAAACAGATTAAATTTTAAAAAACTTATATACTGCTAAAGAGACATCTCTTTGATTGGTTTTTGAGACAGCAGCTTAGAACGTTTGCCCAGGCTGGTCTTAAAACTTGTGGTTTTTCTAAGCATTTATATCATTTGTAGGAGCAAAATATAGAAGAATCAAGAGACTGGGGTGTAGGCAATGTGGGGGTAATTCTGGTTTAAGAACAAATGCATATATCATATTGTTACGTTATATGCATTTATGATGGTGCAATAACTCAACTTCTTAATAAAAAATTAAAAAAAAACAAACTTGTGGTTTCAAGTGATATCTTGCCTTGGTCTACAGGGTAGGTAGGACTATAGGCTTGTACCATGTTCACAAAAGATATCTCTTAACAAAAGAAAAGGTTAAAAGTGAAAAGAAGAAAGGTTACTTCTCCTTTCAGAAAAACAACACTTTGTGAAGAAATATAACAAAAAAGAGAAATTTTATAATGATAAAAGGTTTAATCCACCAAAGATCAAAAAATTCTGTACTTATAGGAACCCATATTAAGAACTTTAATATATGCAAAGACGTAACTGAGACTTTGTTTGGTACTATATAAACTATTAGTTGATAAACATTTATTCTTTAGATAACAAGATGAATGAAGTTTAAAAAAAATTAAAAAAAAAAATCAAGTATGTGACATACCTTAGCTCTGTAGGAATGAGAACCCCCTTGAAAATTGATGACTCCAAAAGCATCCGTTGGGCTCTGTTCTGTATGCTTTTCCACAGACCATTCTTCTATTGCCTGATTAAAATGGTCACCCAATTTCACATCTGAGTATTTCATGGCAAGACTTGCAGTAAAACAAGCATGTTGCTTGACCAAGCGACCACAAAAACACCTAAAGGGAAGACGTAAGATTATAGAGACCTTTTTAAAAACTGAGTCACTAAAAACTGAATTAAAATTAGTGAACCAATGAACATTAAAAAAAAAGTTTGACTTTTTGATTTTAGAACATAAGTGAATGAATACCTTCAACATAGCACTGAAGTAATAGTAGAAATACTTTAGGATATGATGATTATGATGATGTCATAACCTAAATTAATGTGGGGAATCCTCAAAAAGTGGTATAGCCATATTACAGAAATAGTATTTCAACCACTAACAGAACAATGTGGTTGAATCTCAAAATAATGTTCTGTGAAAGAAGTCAAATATTGAAGAGTACACATTTATATGATTCCAAGTATCAAAATTCAAGAAAATGCAAACTAACTTACACAGTGACCAAATGTTGATCAATGGTTGCCTGAGGCCAGGGGCAGAAAGAGGGATGGAATTCTACCTAACACATTATGCTAGACCACAATGCAAGAAGTAAGCATCTAATAAAGCCAGGCGGTCTCTCACTGATTTGATAAAATCTTAAAATCAGAGTTTGACAAAATCAAGGCAGTTAGTCTGTAGAGTAAAAAAAAGTGGAAAGAGCTATGAAGAAAGAATTCCAAATATCTGCAGAGGGGTTGAGAGTGAGTGCAGAGCCGAGCTGCAAGCTTTGCAAGCCTTAGGAAACAAGCGGGTGCCAGGAGGGAGTGTGAAAAGAGTGCGGGACACTGCGAGCGGAGGAGATCGGGGCTTAGTCAACTGCGGCTGAAAGAAAGTGTAAAACATTTTAACCATATTATAGTTTAAATTAGAGGCCTCATTTTTGAATAGTATTTGAAGTAGCCCTAATTTCTCGTTTTCTAAGAACAAAGAACAGTGAACCACGTTTCATACCGCCGGATGAACTGACCCTTAGCAAATAAATAGCCAATCAGGAGCTGATGGGTCAATTCCTAACATACCAACCTATATATGGTGAAGTCCAAGACAAAGGGTACCATGGCTGATAGCAATATATCATATATGTTAGAAGATCAACCAATCCTGTATTCTGTCTGCTTTGTTTGAATTTCCCGCTTCACTGTGAAACCCTGTAAAAGTATCCCTGTATTGGGCTCGGGGCTCTCTCTCTCTCCCTGGACCTGCTGCATCCGTTATGGTGACGGAGAGAGCCCAGACTCCAGTCTGCAATAAACAACCCTCATGTGTTTGCATCGGATTCGGCTCCTTGGTGGTCTTTGGCGACCCGAGACTCGGGCGTAACAGGGTCTTTTTTGTAAGAAAAAATTACCCAAGTCAAAGGTAAGAATCACTAAACAGCAGAAGGCCAAACAATTCCTAAAGCTCATAAAGGACAGGGAACCATTTGGGGTTCAACTAACTAGAACTGAGAGCTCTTTTAATACATATGGCCTAAGACAGGGTTCATAAAAGGAAAACCTGAAAGGATAAAAAATTATTCAAATTAGGGGTTGGGGATTTAGCTCAGTGGCAGAGTGCTTGCCTAGCACACACAAGGCCCTGAGTTGGGTCCTCAGCCCTGAAAGAAAAAAAAAAAAAAA
>PVKS010016209.1:0-44399 GCA_004027875.1 Aplodontia rufa
ACAACTTTATTTAGTTTTTCACATGGCCTTAGTTGCTCTAACACTTAGTTGTGTACGTGGTGCTGGGGTTTGAACCTGGGTCCTTGTGCCTGCGCCGAAACCACTGAGCCACCGCTCCAGCCCCCCAAAAGGTTTTTTTAAAGTAGATTAAATAGAAGATTATAATAAGTGAATAGAAGAGAACAAGGAGACAAAATTAAAGGTAGGGGTTTAAAATGGAGGGCATGAGGCAAATATAGAAATATGTGTTATAAAGACATAATCATTATTATTATTATTAGTAGTAGTAGTAGTACTAGGATTGAACCAGTGGTGCTTAACCACTGAGCCACATCTCCAGCCTTTTTTATATTTTATTTTGAGACATGATCTTACTACGTTGCTGAGGCTGGCTTTGAACTTGTGATCCTCCTGTCTCAGCCCAGGTCCCTGGGATTACAGGCATGCACCACCATGCCAGGCAAGACATTGTTTTGTTTAAGTCATAACTTAGTTTCTAGGATGATTTCTCCTAAAGATTCATGATCTTGGTAGAGAGAAGGTGGATATAAATCCCAATTAACTACTAACATACTTTTGCAGAACCATTATGTACTCATTTGTGTTGTAAAATATAAGGAGTGAAATATATGTTCCTCAACCTTTTTGAACATGGACCCCTTCTTTTGCAGAACATCTTGAGAAAAATAGTGTTCTCAGGAACATTTTGGGCAATGCTGCCTAGGCAATCAAAGACTATGAAGGCCTTGAGCTTTATGGCAGTACTTGAGAGAGAAAGTACCTGTTACATCATTGAAGGAATATAGACATCTTAAGTCTAGTTTAGAAGTGATGGTTTAGGTGGATAAGGTATCTGGGAATCATTTTTTTGTTTTTGTTTTTTGGGTGCTGGGGATTGAACCCAGAGGTGCTTTACCACTGAACTATTATTTGAGAAAGGATCTTACTTTGCTTAGGGCCTTGCTAAGTTTCTGAAGCTGGCTTTGAACTTAGGTTGCTCCTTCCTCAGCCTCCCGAGTTGCTTGGATTACAGGCCTGCACTTCCACACCTGGCTATGGGAATCATTTTGTATGAGGAACATTTGGATGCAAGATTCTTATTCATTGAGGGAGATAATGGAAGTCAGCTGGTGGGGACATGGGAGACGTTATCAGTTATTTTGAGGACTGTGATGTGAAAGAGAGTAAAGGATTGGTCTTTTTTGATACATGGACAGTCACTAGAACCATTGGGTTGAAAACATAGGAAGACTTGTTTTACTCAATGTAAGAAAACTTTTTAATTGTCGTAGCTGTGTGGCAAGTAGTAAGTTCTTTGGTGCCGGAGTTCCCAGACTGGTGGAGATATTGTGAGGATTTTAGTGTAGGATTGATGATAGCATTAAACAAACTTCAAGATTCCTTCTAACGGAGAGGTCTTCAGATTATATGAAAGAGTATATAGACCTTTTATAATAAAGACATAGGAAGTATTCTCCCACAGAGGCCGGAGTCTGCCTTTGGATATAGTATAAAGTGTTCCTCTACTACCTAACATGTAAAAGTATGATAAATATTTACTAAATGATCCATAGGGAAAGAATCTGAGGGGCAGTGGGGCACCATCCTCAGGAGAGGCAGAGAAATATGGATGGATGCATGCTGCATAAGCAGATGGTGCTGTTGAGATCAGACTCCAAGCCACAAATAGGGTGGAGAATTGTTCAAGCAATGATTCTCACTTGCATTCATGCTCTCATTTTGTGTCACAGCTGTTGGAGTTACTGACACTTGGTGATTATCAACTGCTCTTTCTGAGTATAGACAAAAATAGATGGTAGAATTTCAAAATCCCTATGAGGTGATGTTATTTGGGACAGTGATTTGTTGCTCCTTTGTGGAAATTTGTTGGCCTTTCTCTCTCTTTCTCCCTTATCTCTGCAAATCCCTGCCTTCTTTTGGATATTCAGTCTGTCTCATAGAGTGGGGTTGCAAAGTCATTTTTTGTATCATCATGATAATTTCTTAACTTTGAGAGCTTAAGTTATATAAAAGTAATGGTACCCTAATATAATCAGTTCTCTTCAGTTTAAATTCTGCATATCTACTTAGAATGAGTAAGTGAATATCCCAGCATTTGGTGGTGTAGCACAGTGTCCTTGAATGGTCTGGGTTTCTTGTTGTTGTTTGTTTCTTGGAAGTTTAGTGGAAATGATATATCCCTGGTGTGGTGTATATTCACCCAGTATTTTGTAGGGGGAGATACTGTTTGTTCATGGTATTTAAAAATTCTAAATCTGTTATATTGATTTTGTTTTCTTTAGGAAGACTGTTTGATTTGAGAAGTTGTTCCCTTTACCCCAGCATTTTTGTACAACTATATGACTTTCAAAAATATGAGGTTCTTGGTTGAATTTTTGTTATGTTTATTCTTGGTTTGGGGATACTTGAATTCCTTTCATTCTTCTATGATGCTTTTACTTGACTATTCCAAATCAAAGTAGTATTTTTTCTTTCTTTGTATATATTTATCTTGTTTGCCCTAAAAATTTGATGTTTCCCCTAAGGTACAATGCCATATATCTTTGTTTCTCCCTTTATAAAATCTAAATTTGACAGTAGGATTATGTCTTTATATGTTCTATAGCTTCTTGGACAAAAGAGTTTAGGAACAAATAGTCTAGGCCAACTGCTTATTTTATAGCTACAAAAGTCAGTAATTTGTTACTTGATTCAATGCACATTTAGTGTTTATTTGTGTAACTTTATACCATGAATTATAAAAAGCCTTTGAATTAGGGTGATGAAAAATTTTTTTTTGAAACTAACGAAAGAGTCTTCAAATTGAGTTTCTAGGCCACAGTGACAATAACATTTCAATTGTCAATCATAGTTTATAAAGCTTGTTTACGTACAGTCATGATTTGCATATGTTTTGGTCATTAGCAGATTGGATATACAATGGTAGAACAATAACTACACCAGATAACCTACATGTATAGTAAGCTCTGTCATCTAAGTTTATCTAAGTATATTCTATGATGTTCACACAGTGACAGAATTGCCTAGCAAGGCATTTCTCATACCCCTGTTATTAAGTGGCACATGACTAGGTATCATTTTATTATATCCTTAGAAATCCTGAAGTAGGTAATTTTATTGTTCCCATTTTAGAAATAGTGAAGCTAAGACCCCAAGAATCAACTTGTTAATGATTGATAGAGTTGGGACTGTCACCCAAGACTTTGACCTCTAAATATGTTGAACTTGTCCTGTTATGTCATGCTGTTTCTAGATCATCTACCTTTTATTGTTATCAATGGACAGGCTTTCCTTTAAGTAATTCAGCCATTTAATAAGTGTTGACTGAATGCTTAGCTGTAATACACAATACATTTTCAGGTGCATTGGGGAAAATAAGACTTGTACAACATTTTGTTCTTACTGTACACAAGCATACACTCACTTATGCAAATGCACGCCTACTTATATAGCAATAAACACATTGAATTGTACTTTTACATGTTCGTCTTCCCAACCAGACTGTGTGCTTCTTGAGCATCCTCTGATAATTCTGTAAGCTCCTTTACATCCTCCTTGCCAAATATGGATTCTGATGTATAGGTGTCTAGGTTATGAAATAAATGAATGAAAGAATAAATGAATTCAGAAGTAGAATTCTGAGGAATTCTCTGGGGCTTACAGTCTTCTTGGGGAGATAAAGCATGAAGTTTACAATAAAGACAAAGGTAAAAAAACAACATTGTTTTATTTTAAAGAAAAATTTTGTTTATAGGGTTTTTTTTTTTTTTCCAACTAATATAAAACAGATTCCCAGCCTGTAGTTCATGTAATTGCTTCTCGGCGTCAGGATTGGTCAGAACATGAGATTGCAATGGAGACTAGCCCCACCATAATATATCAGGATGTATCCAGTGAATCACAGTCAGCTACTTCAACAATCAAAGCTCTGTTAGAACTCCAGCAGACAACAGGTATGAATGCACATGCTCAACTGAATGAAGCATGTTTTCTCTAGAGTCGGGTTGTGCTAAAATACTACCACTGTTTTTTGTTTTTTGTTTTTGCCATTATTTGAGCACATTTCCACCCTCTGGACTTGTCTATAATCACCGGTACAGTCTGTTTACTTGTTAGTTCTTTAAAGTGTGCATAGGAATACTGAAGCACAAATGGTCCATAGTCAGTAAAAAGGAGAAGTTGGTAGAACTGTCTTCTCCATCTCCTGCTTAAAATGGACCTTGCTCTTGTCACTATTAAGGAGTAGGTCTGTCACTTCTTGGCACAAAGATAGATGAGTATGGTTGCCACTTACATTTAAGAACAGAAGGAGGCAGATGGAAGGACTCCTATTCTCCTCTTGGATATTGATAGAATAATTTTGTTATCATAAAACACTGTTAATTGCTCTTGCTAATATTCTAATTTGTTTTAATTTTGTGTTCAGATGTTTCTTTGTATGGCTTATCCACTTGTATTTCTATGTAAAGTTAGACTCATATGACAAAATCCTATCAGTATTTTTAGTTACTAAATATCTTTGATAAAGTCTAGGACAAACCTTTGTAAGTATTACTGTGTTTTCTATTATAATACATCAAAGATTATCAGAGTGTTTAAGGAACCAAAGCCATGACCTCATCTAACCTTTTCATTGTGTGGATAAGTAAGCTGAGATCAGGAGAGATACCCAATTAGTTAGTGACAGAATGAGGCTCCACATGTTTTGATAACTAGTTCAGAGTCCCTCTCTGCTTATGGGTGGCTTTTGTATTCATTTTGTTTTGCTTTCTTTGTTTAAAATGATTGTTTTGGTTTTGTTACATTATGTCCTTTGTGGAGAATGATCTTTCAGTGGACTTAGTGACTAGTTACTGTCTATTACAACTTTCACTCTATACTATCTGAAGAATGCTATCATTTAATGTAAATCTTAGGTTAATTCTTCTGTTGATGTTAGTTTTGGCCTTACACATTTTGTTAGTTGCTTGTCTCTGACAAATTCAGCCATTTCTATTAGTGTTTATAGAGATAGAAATTTTTAATAGAGTTTATAGAAAAAGTTGTAAGATAGAAAGTGAATCTAAACTCAGAAACCACTCTTGATTCCTGACCATTCTGAGACATTTTTACTGAAGCAGAGAATTCATTTTTCCCTATTAATGAAAATTGTTACATTTCTTTGGAAATATCTTAAATTTCTTTTTAAAATTTTTATTCAATAAACATGGTCTTGCAACAGGAGGAGTTCATCATCATACAATTAAGAACAAAAGTGTAATGACAGAATAAGCCAATACTGGTGTCAGACCATGGTTTCCCTCTTTGGGTTCCCCATTGTTCCATGTTTCACTTTACTTAAGACCCAAGTTAATTGGACTTCTTGTGGAAGTCAGAGGTTCCCCTCAGGTTAGATTCCCCCATACTACCTCCCTCTGGTCACCTTGATGTCCTTTCTATTCCCCCCCAACCCCTTCCCTATGTCCCCGAGGAACCTAAGCACAGTTCCCCATGATCATGTAAGAATTCATACATATCAAGGTAATTGTTAGGTTAGCTATCTAACATACTAATTCTGGTTATATTCTAGCATCCTCAAATGAGAGAAAACATTCGGCCCTTGAGTCTCTGAGTTTGGGATACTTCACTTAGCAAAATTTTTTTCATCTCCATCCACTTGGCTGCAAATGCTATAATATCGTTTTCTCTAATAGCCAAGTAGTATTCCATTGTATATATGTACCAAAATTTTTGGATCCACTCATCAGTTGAGGGGCATCTGGGTTGGTTCCATAATTTAGCTATAGTAAATTGAGCTGCTATAAACATTGATGAAGCTGTATCTGTATAGTAAGTTGATTGTAGCTCTTTTGGGAAGATACCCAGGAGTGGGAAAGCTTTGTCAAAAGGCGGTTCCAACCTTAGTTTTTTGAGGAGTGTCCATACTGCTTTCCAGAGTGACTGTACCAGTTTGCAGTCCCACCAGCAATGTAACCGTGTTCCTCTTTTCCCACAGCCCCTCCAGCACCTGTCATTGTTTGTATTTTTCATTTTTGCTACTCTGACCAGAGTGAGGTGAAATCTCAGAGAAGTTTTGATTTGCATTTCTCTTATTGCTAGTGATGTAGAGCATTTCCTCATATGTTTATGGGCTTTTTGGACTTCCTCCATTGAGAAGCTTCTTTTTAGTTCCATAGCCCACTTATTAATTGGGTTATTAGTGGTTTTGTTATTTAATTTTTTGAGTTTTTTGTATATTCTGGTTATTAGCCCTCTGTCCGAGGAATACCTTAAATTTTTAATAGATCAAATTAGTCAGTGGGTTGTATCTCTTCCAAGTAGATGTGCCCTAGAGCAAATCATGGTGTGTGCTTTTTACTTACCCTTGTTTTTAGGTTGATGAACTCCAGGAACTACTTTTAAGGGTAAAAGAAACACCCTGAGAGGAGTATATAGGAGGAAAAGGAAAGAGTTAGCTGTTTGATCTAGAGATATAGGGGGATTTTAGTGTGATTGCACCTGAGCCCTTGCTAGGCTGTTTGGCATGGTTACACAAGTTATGCAGCATAGCCAAGCATAGCAGACTGCTGTTTTCAATTCACTGTCTCCGTAGTCACTGCCAGTGTGGCACCCCAGAGGTCTGGTTCGTTATTCCTGTGGACAACTCCGGTTTTAGTACTTGTTTGTAATAAAAGTTAACTTTTCCCCTGACTTTTTTATGCAGTAAAGGAAAAATTGGAATCTAAACCAAGACAACCCACTATTGACTTGAGTCAAATGGCAGTGCCTATTCAGATGACCCAGGAAAAGAGACATTCTCCTGAGAGTCCATCAATTGCTGTGGTAGAGTCAGAACTAGTTGCTGAATACATCACTACTGGTAGGTGTCCTCTTAAAATGTAGTATACTAAGGTAGGAAAGCTACCTTTCTGAATTTCATGGGATGGTCATTTGGGGGAGGATCTATTCTTTTTATTTCTAGCTTTTTTCCTGTTTTGTTTCAGAGCAAATTCACATCATCCTTGGGATTCACCTTGCATTTAGTAACTAGAAAAAAATATCTGTAGGGTACTATAAAGTTTGCAAGTAATATAAAACTGCAAGTTGGTCATAAATCATTTTTGTGAATATAAAGCATCAGTGGTAGGGAGAGGACAATATATCTTTTGTTTAAGAATAACCATTTTTATATATCTGGGTTTTTTTAATTTTGGGGGAGTTGAGTCAGGAGAGAAGTAAGGTATGAAATCCAGTCCTGTGGTTTATTTTTTTTTTTTAATGTAAAGGAAAAAAATATGTCAAACCTTAGTATGTTAAATATGTAAAAATAAAATATGTCAAATCTGTGTAAGTTCTTATGAGTTCTGGTAGAAAGATGATTTGATATTTGTTTAAAATGTGGTCTGGCAGCAAAACACTAATAAGAGTTTGGGATGGCACACGTGGAGAAGTTAAATATGAAGGATAATAGATTCTTTTTCTCATATTCTGGCAAGACCACACCTGGAATACTGCTTTCTGCTTTGAACACTTCATTACCTTAAGATTTGAAATAGTTTAGAGACTAAGATGAATAATTAAAGAGTTGGGAGGGATGACTTATGAGGCAATATGTAGAGAATTCCTGGCATAAGTTTTCTTAAGCAGTAATTAAAGGAGAATATAAAGTTGTAAGCATTTGAAGGATATAAATGCCATAGAAGAAAAGGAATTCTTTGGCATCATCTTAGGATATGTATTAGGATAATGGGTCAAGATTACCCAAAAGGAAAATCCAGTTAATAGTATGGAAAGCCATCTAGAATCTTTAGGGTTATTTAGCAGAAAGCTAACTGAAACAGAGGCCAATATGTTGGGGAAACTGAGTGTTAGCCTCTAAGGTAGACTAGATTATCAAATTGTAAAATAGATGAAAAGACCTGTGATTTCTTCCCTTACTTATCCTTTTCAGAACGCACTGATGAGGGGACAGAGGTTGCTTTTCCCCTTCTAGGTAAGTGGTGTGCATCCATTTGCAGTATAATTGAAGGTAAAAAAGATGATTGGTTTTTTAGGGGACCACTTAAATGGATGCGCTCTACTCTAATCTGGTAGAGGAAAGGTAAGCTCCACTTAGTGGAAGGCAGAGAAATTTTTCCCTTTTCAGAGTTAGCAAGATTCTTTCTGAGAAATGAGGAATTTGATGCTGAAAAAAGTAAGACTAGTTGAAAGAAATATTTGTTTTATGGTGTTTTTATGACCCAATTAAGGTCATTTTATCTGTTTTCCAAATATTCACCCTGTGACCAAGCAGTCTTTTTTTTTTTTTAGAAAGAAAGCACAGTGAGAGAGAGAGAGAGAGAGAGAAGCAATCTTTATTTAGTTTTGCATGTGACTTTTATTCCTGGAACACTTCATGTACACATGTTGTGTACATGGTGCTGGGGTTTGAACTCGCGGACCTGCGCATTCCAGGCAAGCGCCATAACCGCAGAGCCACCGCTCCAGCCCCCCAAGCAGTCTTATTGAGCATTTGGCCTACTGTTTCATTCTGGAGTAGATGTTAGTTTTTTCTGACTTTCTTAAACTTTCCTAATCTCTGGGGACTTGCTATGAAGAAATTTGTAGTATCTTGAAGGCAAATTATTTTTAAATAGTGTTACTTGATATTCTATTAAATCCATTTTGTTTCATTTTAAGAAGGTAATAGATTAGTATGGGTAGCAGAAATGGTTCATGTAATCTGATAATTTCACCAGAAATTCACTATTTTTCAAATGCCATTCATTTCCAATGATATTTCCATTTAAAAACTTCATTATTTTACTAGCTTAAATATTATAAATTTTTTCCTAGTCATTTTGTATTTGTATTTGTTTTTGTTTTTGTTTTTTGTCTTTTTAAGAGAGAGGGACAGGGACAGCGAGAGAAAGAGAGAATCAGTTTTTTATTTAGTTTTCATTTGGCCTTTGTTGCTCCAACATCTCGTTGTGTACGTGGTGCTGGGGTTCGAACCCCTGCACTTGCGCATGCAAGGCAAGCACTGCAACTGCTGAGCCACCGCTCCAGACCCTATTTATTTAGTCATATTGTGAATGATTTCGGTAGTTTTTTTTTTTTTTTTTTTTTTTTGAGAGGGCAACAGTGAGAGAGAAAGAGTCAATTTTATTTAGTTTTTCATGTGGCTTTTGTTGCTCTGACACTTTGTTGTGTACGTGGTATATGTGCTGGGGTTCTAACCCGTGCCCTCACGTATGCCAAACAAGCACTGTAACCACTGAGCCACCACTCCAGCCCTGAATAGTTGTTTTAATGCAAGTCTTCTCTCTCTTTTTTCCAATTCAGTTGAGCACATATGAAAGATTTTTATTAACTCGTATAATTTAAAAGGTACATATGAAGAATTCTGTGAAATACTGTGAGGTACTAACAGTACATTTATAAAAGAATACTGTCTATAATTTCATATCACATGTGTAGCAACAGGAGAAACACTGCAATTGTAAATATAGATAGAAAGGTTAACAATAATAAAGCTTATTTGTATTTTGCCAAATAGTTTTAAAGTTCAGTCTTTTAGGACATAAATGGCATTTTTACTTCAACTATTTTCTAAGTATGGAACCGGTGTTACTTAAGGGTATATGAATGAACATTAGAATCATGGATTATTGAGTTTTGATAATCTCAAAATTCATATCTAATTTACAGATTTATTTTATCTGTTCCTGATTCAAAGGGTTGGTTTCCCTATAACCATAAGTATTTTTTAGAGTTCTGTAGATTTGGAAGTGGCAAATGTATATTCTGTTTAAAAAGTCAAAATTGAGGCAGGTTAAAAATGATAGTTGGCATATATGTAGATATATAGTTTTAGTTATTCTGTGAGTCCTTTTTAGCCCTTTGAACCCATTTATGTCAGATGAGCTACATTTGAGATGAAAGATTTTTCTATTTTGTTTACCATATAGTTGTTTAGTATCTTTCTAAGGGCCTTTTTTCAATCCATTCCTTGATTTGGTTCTCTTCTACATAGAAACAGTAATTTTTTATTATCCTACTTAAAAAAACTTCAAAATGTTCTGGGAGTGTAGATCAATGGTATAGTACTTGTCTAGCATGAATGAGACCCTAGGTTCAATTCCCAGCAAAAACAAACAACCAAAAAAAGAAAATCTCTGAGTTTTTAGAATTTGGTAGAAGGTGATTTTTTTCTGCAAATTCATATGGCTGCTTCTGGTTGGTGGCATAGTGGGACAGAATCCTACTGTGACCGTTCGTCTGATTTTCTTTCTGCAGTACCCCCTGACCTCTTAAATTTTTAGTAACTCTAAGACTGTGAGATATTGTCACTTCATACAAACAGTGTTTCTAATGTTTGGATTACATTTGGAATTGGGCCCAAGAGATTAAGGAACTTGTATTGCTTTACTTCCCTTAAAGATATGCCTGGGATTACAAAAACTCGTTATTGCTTTGTTCCCTTAATGAGAAAGTCAGTCAGTGGAGAAAGACAATTCACAGGAGGATATAACTTTAAGGGGTGTGTTCCTCCTTGGTGTAAATTGTTTTCATAGCACTTCTGTATACATTTCTCCACATATCCTTACAATAACTCTGTTATTCCCATTTTACAGATGAGGAAACAGAGTTTCAGAGAAGATAAGAGACTTTATTAGTATTACACTGCTCATAGATGGGCAAATTCTACTCTTCTGCCTCTTAATTCACAATACCACTCTTTCTCTGTGGTGCAAGCTCACAGACATTTGTTTAAAATGACTACTGGTTACAGATCCTGTGGTGATTTCTGGAGAAATATCATCACCTCCTCTATTTTCAGTCAGTCATCGCTCCCAGCCCCAACAGCCCTCCCAGCCCCAGCGGACCCTGCTCCAGCATGTGGCTCAGTCGCAGACTGCAACACAGACGTCTGTGGTGGTGAAGTCCATCCCAGCATCTTCCCCAGGAGCAATCACTCACATTATGCAGCAGGTTGTATCTCTTCTTTTCCTTCCTATCTTCTGTAACTGCCTCCTGAAATAAGGTTCAGTTTCACTCCTGTCTTAAGAGGAAAAATAACTGAATGTAGAATATTATATGATTCTTTCCTCTGTGAGGAATGAATAGATGAACCGAGTTGGGGGTCTTAACACCAAAAATAGTAAACAGTATTCTTCTGTGAACTCTTAGCATTTCAGAAAGGTGGGGCAGTCTAGATGAATCTATGTCATCAGAATTGGTCACTGTTTCTGTGTATCTTATTGTTATGGAAGCATTTATCACCAAGGTAAATAAGATTTTCAAATGAAAGGGTTTCCATCTTGTGTAGCTGTTTGCTGCTGACTTTGTTTTGTTTGTTCTATTTTATGCTTGTATAATGAATCCTCATGGAAACATGAGCTAGTAGGAAAATAAATATTTGACCCCTTTAACTATATGTGACCAATTAAGAAGGAAGAGACTCAACAGGAAGGAGAGTGAACTAATATAAAATGGAAACATCTGGTATTAAGGGTAATGGGGGGAGGAAAACTATGTTGATAAGTTAATTTGAGTCAGACACTGTGCTTTGAGCTTTAAGTACATTAATTTGTTTGATTCCCAACCAAGATCCTGAAAAGTGAATTATCCCTCTTTTACAAGTGAGGAAATGTATGCTCACAAAAGTTAAATAACTTACCCCAGGTGACAGAGTCAGGATTTAAACCCAAAGTGAACTGCCTCTGTTATATATTTATATTTTGGATATTAGATTTAAGCATGACTTTTCTATAGTCACATAAATCACTATCACTCAGTTGGTAGCAGTTGTACCTAATTGTAGGCATTGAAGAGATATTCTATGTGTCAAGCCATTATGATACAGAGGAGAATTCCAATTGGATCTCACAGTTTTAAAGTTTAGAGTGGTGGTGTAGTATATGAGAAGGTATTGGGAAGGAAAGGGATAGTGTAGATTTTCTGTTCCAGAGGGAAGCCAGCTGGTCAGAGGTTTTTGCTGGGTGACACAACTCAAGTCTGTCACCTAGTAGGTCCTGGCACTGACCTTTCTCAAGGCACTTAGAGATCAGACAGGCTGGTCCTAACCATGTCATTCAAGATGGTGCCTTTTCCCAGCACAATTATAACTGACACCAGGCAGTCTCCCTTCTCAGAGCCTAGGCCTTTCTCTGAGCACCTCACTCCTGTCTTATTACTCTCTCTGCCTTAAGACAGGGGAGCCTGCCTTATTTTGGGGTTGTGCTAATGGGTTCACTTTATTTCTCTAATTCTAATCTATAAGTTCTGGGCCCTCAAGGACTTTTCCTGGAGTAGTAAGCAGACAAGATTTAGAAGTACTTAATGTCTGAGAGTTCAAATGACAAGAGTTTTGATCTAAAGCCCTTTGAGGTTTCTTGGTTCTTCTAGGCTCTTATGAAAATTTTTAAATGAATCTCATAAACAAGTCTTCTTCCAGTTCAAGGAAAATGTAGCAATGTAGGTGTTTTCCTTATTCTTACTTTGTGCCTCTTTTACTTAGGCATTAAGCAGTCACACTGCTTTTACCAAACACAGCGAGGAACTTGGAACTGAGGAGGGCGAGGTTGAAGAGATGGACACTTTAGACCCTCAGACAGGTCTGTTTTACCGATCTGCCCTGACTCAGTCACAGTCAGGTAAACAGCAGAAACTTAGCCAGTCCCAGCTGGAACAGACTCAGCTGCAAGTGAAAACTCTGCAGTGCTTCCAGACTAAACAGAAGCAGACCATCCACCTGCAGGCAGACCAGCTCCAGCACAAACTCCCGCAAATGCCCCAGCTTTCCATCAGGCATCAAAAACTCACCCCTCTCCAGCAAGATCAAGCACAGCCCAAGCCAGATGTACAGCACACACAGCATCCCATGGTGGCCAAAGACAGGCAGCTTCCTACTTTAATGGCACAGCCCCCACAAACTGTAGTACAGGTGCTTGCAGTGAAAACCACGCAGCAACTCCCTAAACTGCAGCAGGCTCCGAACCAACCAAAAATCTACGTGCAACCCCAAACCCCCCAGAGCCAAATGTCGCTCCCTGCTTCATCAGAGAAACAGCCGGCAAGCCAGGTAACGGAATATTGATAGCATGCAAAGTTAAACTTCTCTGTTCACGGAAAAAATGAGAACATCACGACCCTATCATGATAGCAGTGCTTTCTCCTGGCAAGAGGAAACCAAAAGCCTCATTACGCTGGTATTACTTGCCCCGTCAGAAGGTTGATATTAGGGAAGACGTGCACTCATTAACATAGAAAGAAAAAAAGCATAGCACTCAGAACTTGATTTTCCAGGCAGTTTTTAATGAAATATTTTCAGCATTGACCAACAGTACGTAGAAGCGGTATCCCCAAATTACTTTTATTTTTTAGGTATATAAATTTATCTCCATACCTATACACTCCTATTTCTGTGGCAATAATGCTAAGTCAATTGCAGTCTTTTAAGGAACTTTACCTTAAATTGAGCATCTTCCGTTGTAGTTTACATCATCATCATCTAGTTAATAAATTTATCTTCTAGATTTATATTCTAGATTGCAGAGGAATTATTTGTGGATAATCAAGAGAAAAATTTTATTAGGAAAAATCAGTGGCTCTGGAGTGATATATGTGTGTGTATATTATAAATACATATATAATAGAATATGTTTGTATAAATGTTTTTTGAAGCAAAAGAAAAAAAAAGCAACATTACTTCTTTTTATTTTAAATAAGTGAAGACTATATGAATTAATTTGAGCCAGGTTGAAAGTGTACTGTTTAGGGATGTAAATCCCAAAGGAAAACTAGGCTGCTGTTACTTTTTTTCCTTTACTATTACAAACTTTGGCTGGCTGAACAAAAATTCTTTCAACCCCTCCTCTTTCCCTAGGTTCCTTAAAAGTAACCAGATCCTTCCCATCCAGCCCTCTTACTAAAACACTGAGCTTCAAAATGTCTTCCTAGCATACCGCACGAATGTTTCTTTTGCCATATTGTCTGGGGTGTTTGATTAGTTTTTCTCAAAGAGATGTAGCTGTAACACACACAACCCCAATTTATTTTCAGGTGGAGCAGCCAATTATAACTCAAGGATCCTCTGTTACAAAGATAACTTTTGAGGGGCGCCAGCCTCCCACAGTTACAAAGATAACTGGTGGCAGTTCTGTGCCTAAGCTGACATCACCAGTTACAAGCATATCTCCCATTCAGGCCTCTGAGAAGACAGCAGTGTCAGACATTTTGAAAATGTCTTTGATGGAAGCTCAGATTGATACAAATGTAGAGCATATGGTAGTGGATCCCCCAAAGAAGGCTCTTGCCACTAGTATGCTCACTGGTGAAGCAGGATCATTACCCTCTACCCATGTGGTGGTGGCAGGGATGGCGAATTCCACTCCCCAGCAACAGAAATGTAGAGAGTCCTGTTCAAGTCCATCTGCTGTTGGCCCTCCCCTAACGTCCAGGAAAATCGATGCACCAGGAGTGCCTACGACAGGCCAATTCATGCGTATTCAGAATGTAGGCCAAAAGAAAGCTGAAGAGAGCCCAGCAGAAATTATCATCCAGGTAAGAATTGGAAGGAAAAGAGAAATCCTGGGCAGATGGGAGGTTGTGGGTTTGGTGCATTTTGGAGATATCACAGAAAAAGTCAAGCCAAGTTGGCAAAAGACATAGAGATTATCTTTGAGGTGGCATCTGGCAAATTTTATTTATTACTTATTATAAATTACAAATTTATATTTATTTTCTGGAAGGGAATCATAGAAAATTGGTGGATATTGTTACACAACATACTGTAGAGGCAGTAAAGGGCCCCACGCCCATGTGTCAGCTTGATTTTTATGAGCTACAGGCCTTACTTGCCAGTGTGTTAACTCTGCAAATCAACCCAGAAGACCAATAGTTTCCTGGGTTCACATTTTGGGATCCCAAAATTCACTCCAAAAAAATCCAGGAATTTAATTAGCTGATACTTCTATTCAAGTTAATATCAGGGATTCTTTTTCCTTGAAAAGATAGTTCTTGTTCTTGATCTAATTTGTTTCTTAGGACAATCAAAGTCCAATTAACTGGAATATCTGGAGAAACATGTTGTACAGGGGTTTTTTTCCTAAAATACTTTCATATCAATTTGGGATTAATCATAAACTTTGCTTTTTATTTCAATCATTAGTATTTTAATCTTGTTATGTTTATTGTCATTCATTGGTAAGTTTACATAATGGAATTGTTGACAGTATGTCTTTCTCTGCTTCATATTCTC
The DNA here is from genome assembly GCA_004027875.1 of Aplodontia rufa. Classification (NCBI taxonomy): domain Eukaryota; kingdom Metazoa; phylum Chordata; class Mammalia; order Rodentia; family Aplodontiidae; genus Aplodontia; species Aplodontia rufa. Next base: position 15,245 of record PVKS010016209.1, read on the forward strand.
TTCATTCTAAAATCCATACATCTGTCATTCTGCAAAATAGATCAAGATTGAAAAAGTACTGAGTCCAGACTAGCGCCCTTAGGAGTTATATTTTATTTCCCTCTCTTTGCAAGTTATTAGGTTGGCTTCTTGACATTTGTAATTTTTTGCTAAGCTGGCAAATAGCTTGGAAGGTACCAGAGCAGCACATTTTAGTTATTTGAGAATTTGGATTTATTGACATGTAGCTAGTTTAGGACTTACCATAGATTCGCTGTTGTGTGACTTGGAAGTTGTTGTAGTAAACATCTCCTTGCCATGATGCCCATCTGTGAGAGAATGTAAATTGACCAATATTAAACCAATTGAGACATAATTAAATATGGGGGCTTAATAATAAGGTGAGTAGAAATAGCCATTTAATTTTCAAATAATTTGTTTCTATGAAAGCAAATTTAGTGAATTAAATTATTATTGACAAAAGATTTTACTGTGATTTTTAAAATTTTTTTCCTGAAGAGTTAGGGGATATAATGGAAAAAGGATGATTTCCTGCCTTCACTTTTACTACTGTGGGCAGTGCTACTTACCCTCGTTTGCCTTTCTTTCCTAATCAGTAATAGGAATAAGTAATGCCTGCTTTATAGAATTGATGTGTGGATTATGTTCAACACCTAGATCAGTACCTGACTCATAATGATTGTCCAGTTGATGGTAACTATTATTAATTTTACTAAAATTTACTTTGGCTACTGGGAGTTTAAATGGGTATACTCACTGAATCGAAATTCATTTGAGGGGCTGGAGTGGTGGCTCAGTGGTTCAGGTGCTTGCCTGGCATGCTCATGGATCTGGGTTCAAACCCCAGCACCACATACACAACTAAGTGTTAGAGAAACAAAGGCCAGATGTAAAAATAAACAAAATTGATTCTTTCTCTCTTTCACTCTCTCCCTATCTTAAAAAAACAAAAAAACAAAAGAAAGAAAGAAAGAAAGAAAGAAATTCATTTGGGATAGCTTATTTGGAAATTATTTTTCTGCACTTTATGAACAGGAGTGAAAATGTAATTTGCTTCATATCAAAGATGATAGCTAATAAGTACGTCCTAGAGAATTCTCAACTTGTAGCATGTCCCTTGTGCCAGGTGTTTCCATGTCAAAAGGGCAGGCAACAGAGGGATTAAGAACCACATTTTTAGAGCCAGAGTTCCCTAGATTTGATCCCCACCTATACTCTACATAATAGCACTGTGGCTTTTGGCAGCTGAGTTATCCTGTGAACCTCAGTTTTTTACCTTTGTAATGGAGACAGTGAGAAGACCTATCTCGCAGGGGTTGTTTTGAGGATTAAATGAGAAAATATATATAAAGCACTAACCAAGTATCTTGATATAGAGCAGTGCTCAGTAAAATTAGCTTCTATTATTATTTTCATCATTATTGTTAACACATTTTAGATTTGATTAGTTATGGTTAGCTTCAGCCTGAAGTATTGATTTTACTGATTCAGTAATATCTATGGAGATAAGAGAAGAAAGTCAGTGCTTTGATTCTTTGAAGAATGCTCTTTTAAAGTTGAGAATCTTGAATATAAATGTTTGAATGAAAGGCATTATTCTTTATAGACAATCTTGGTTTTATTCATTGATTCATTCCACATGTATTATTTAACCACTGTGTTCTAGGCCCTGTGCTAAGTGCTAAGGATAAAGTGGTAAATGAGCTGGATATATCATCTATCCCAAAGGAGTCTATATGTATGGAATTCATGGACTCTCAACTGCAAGGATCTTTAGTGATTATATCTTCCAGCTATCATACTTTATGCAAGATTAATCGAAGGTTTAAGGACGTAGAATGGCTTACTCAGAATAACACAGCAAGTCATCCAGAGCTGAGCTAAAATCCACATCTTCTGACCCTGTCTAAATATAATAGTGATTAACTACATAAAATAGGAAAAACAAACAAAACTCCACTACCCTGGAACTAATGCCTAAGCATCTTGCATTATTTTCTTGGTAGTGTTAAAACTAAATTTACAATAACCCCCCTCCAGCCAATAGAAGGCTCAGACATATTTGTAAAGTGCTGATATTCAACTTAGCTCTGGGTTTTTTTTAAGGTTAAAAATGTATTATTCATTTGTCAAATGTTGATTGAGCATCTAATGTGCCAACCCCTGTTCAAAGGTTGGAGCACCTAGCTGGTAATAAGATAGTCAAGATCTGTGTACTACCCATGCTTTCACAGAATGCACTTTTCAAGGGTGAGGAACCATTAAACAAACAAATGATGAAATACAGCAAACGAAGTGAAATAGAGGAGGGGGTGGACCAGCCATTAGTTTTGGTTTGGTGGTCATGGAAGGGAGGCCTTGCTTTAAGCCTTCGACTGAAGATGCAGATGACAGAATAGAACCAGCCTTGCAAAGTTTTGATGGAAAAGGATTCCCAGAGAGGAGAAGATCAAGTGCAAAATTCCTAAGGGAAAGTGAGTTTGGTATGAGCCATGGTGAGGAGTTTGATTGCATAATAAAAAGAGTTTTAGGAGAGATAGGAAATGAACTGATTACCCTGGCTGGACTCAGAGCTCAGTGGAAGAGTGCTTGCCTAGCATGTATGAGGCACTGGGTTTGATTCTCAGCACTGCATAAAAATAAATAAATAAATAAATAAATGTATAAAAAATTTATCTGTTAAAGGTGAAGAGAAAGAATATGACAAGGCAATATGTATACTTACCCAGAGACCCATAGCCAGTGTTCATCTACTGGTATTTTTATTATTTAAAAGGCAAGATTTGGCCTCTCTTGTACCTGAATCCTTTCATTACTCTCATTTTCAGTGGAGATCATTATCCCAAACAAATTACTTTCGCTTTGAACTGCCAGAGAGGCTTAAAATGCATAGTGGGGTTAGCCAATTAATCATTCATCTTCCAGATAATAAAGAACTAGATTTGACTTAATGATCAAATGAAAGTATCCTTTAAAGTCTTGTCTCCTGAATTTGGATTATACTTGAACTTTTTTCATTAGAAGAGGTCCCATAAAAGAGAGGAAAGATTAAATTGGAGCTGCACAAGACTTGGATTTGAATCCTGGTATTAACCCTGACAGCTGTGTAACTGATTAAGTCTCTTACTCTCTCAGTTTCCTCATTTGTAAAATGGGAATAGTAATTTCCTTATAGTGTTGTTAATGGGGAGTTAGTAAAATATCATATGTGAAAGCACCTAGCACAGTGCCTTGCGAGTCCAAAATGTCAACTTTCTTTTTTCTTTCCTTGGCCTTGTTGGGGAAATCTGTACGTCACTTTTTCTTACCATAAAGATTCTCTTCTACATCTTCTCTTCCAGGCCATTCCCCAGTATGCTATTCCTTGCCACTCCAGCTCCAATGTGGTGGTGGAGCCCAGTGGGCTTCTTGAGCTAAACAACTTCACCAGTCAGCAGCTGGATGATGACGAGACAGCAATGGAGCAGGACATAGACAGTAGCACGGAGGATGGAACCGAGCCCAGCCCCTCTCAGAGTTCTGCCGAACGGTCCTAGTGTTTTGGACACAGGAGTGCACTTTAAAACCTGCTTGGTTACCAAGTGTCCAGGGAAACTCTTGTATTTTGATGTCTAAAAAAAAGCACTTTGCCCATACTTAGGCTGTGGACCCTGAAACAGCAGTGTTTCAACAAGATATTGCTGCAGGAGCAGCATTTTAACAGGAAAAAACTCACAGGGGAATGTACTTTTTAAAAAAAAGAAAAAAGGAAAAAAAAAGAACAAAAGATGCACATCTACAGACTTCAGACTTGATATTCTTTTTCTGTTGGACCATGGCCAATGGGAAAGTTTTGTCTTGCAGTGGAAAGAGACTTTTCCTGTGAATGTTTCTCAGCTGGTTTCCACTGAGCAAAATGCCATAAAAAATACCATCAAAAAAAGGAGAACGGGAATAGTTTGTATTTTGAAATGATGGGTCAGGAACAATTTTTTAAAAAATCTTGTATGCTTTTGCAAATCCCTGGAAGTGTTGAATTGGTTATACATTTGCTCAGTTCATAATTAGTTTATAACTATCTAGGAAAATACTGGCATTAAAGAATCCTTGTTGGATGGTAGAAACCAGATCCCTAACCAGTGAGAAGTGCTTTTTGGGTGGCTTGTACATTCTCATCTGTTGTATGCTAATTTATTGTGTTGTTCCTTTGTGCTCTGGGTGGCACATTTACCTTCTATTTATTTAAGCGTAAACATTTCAAAGCAGACCATATTCCTTCTGACACATTTCTTGTAAACCAGAATTGCCTACCCTTTCCACCTTCCAATATCTGTTGACTCGCCCTGTTAAAAAAACTATTTAGAAAATGTTTCATTGTGAAACAGGAAAAGAAACATTTTCTAACCCAAAGGAAAAGTTCATTTATGTTAAGGAAAACAAATTATTCATATGATGCTTTCTTAACATTGAAATTGCACATTCATGTTGGACTGAGATTTTGAAAATAATTTTTACATACTTTTGTTTATACCCCTTTGAAATGTATAAAAAGTTTATTTACAGTTGTAATAATTTTAAGTATTCTACCTTTTTAGGACAGTTTGTTTAAGCAAAGTCTTGTGATCACTGTCACAAGTACAGTGAGGGGTAAAGGTGGAGGGTAAGAATCAATTTGGACAAGTTGTGGCAAAGGAAAGTATAGATTTCATTTTTTAAAAAAATGTAAATAGAAAAATTTTTAATGGTTTTATATAGATTTCATTATAAATAAGCATTTTAAGACTGACATATTGAACTGTATATATATATATATCAGTATAACTGCCCAATTTTTTTGGTGCTGAAGTACTGTAAGTAGAATTCATCAATAGTCTCCTAATTTTTGCGTCTACATCTGGAAAGAAAAAAAGCTGTGATACTATAGTTAATAAATTCCCCCTAGAATGACAGTGAAGATTTCAACACAAGCATTCATAAATAGATGCACTGGTCTATGGTGGTTGTCAATATTTCTACTAGGTGATAAGGACTTACCCATAGATGGAGCTGTTGGATATCATTTCATTGTACAAATTCATGTTTTAAAAACTTTGTGACTGTTTCTAGTTAAGTAATTTTTTAACCTCTCTTGGATTATACACTTCTTTGGAAATCAGATTAAACTATGAACTCTCTCATCAAAAAGATACACATACCAATATACATGTTAGATTTCACATACGATTTTAGGGACTCAGTGGGTCCCTAACCCCATCCATGTATTCCAGGTTAAGCCCTCTCTTGTGGTCAGTCCATTACTTACAGATGTAAGTTTTTATAAAATAAAATCTTTTAAATATTCATGGACCAGATAACAAGAGCGAACTTGAATTAAGTTATGTTCTGCATATTCTAAAAGCATAGCAAACGTGTACCTTTGAGAATTTAGCCTTAATATATTTCAGCAACTGGAATGGCAAATGAAACTGCTATAGTCTACATTTATATATAAAATCAAGTAAGATCTTTAAGATTTTTTTCTTTCAAAGGTGCTAATTCCAAGTAGACCATCAACTTATTTATCAACAAATGTTAATTAGACCTCTTTTATGGGCTAAATACCAGTCTAAGCACCAGCATGAGCAAACATAAAATCCTACCCTTATGGAAGTTTATAGCCAGGGCTTCCAGCTGATGAAATGGATGTGAGGGATGAAGGAAGGAGAAAACAAAATGAGTTTGAGGTTTCTTGATTAAGTGGATTAATGGTGATGCCAAATATGATCTCCAGATATCCTTTTACTGAAAATCTTAGCATTATATCTATTAGTATTTCATGTTTAAGTTCATAAATTAAAAGTAATTTTAAGGCTTCTTGTGAAGAATATTCAGAGATTATGATGCAGTTCTATCCAATTATTAGAATTCGAAGAGCTGTTCAGTAATAAGAAAAATTCATTTGGTTTAAATAAAACCATGTGGTTTAAAGCAAACTTTAATAAGTGCCTGGTACTGCAGATGGAGCTTATGATAACTTAAGAGAACTTTAAAAATACAGCTTTAATGAGATACTCAACATGTCACATACACACCCATTTAAAGTGGTTTTTAGTACATTCATGGAGTTGGGCAGCCTATTGCCATAATCGGTTTTTAGAATATTTTCACCAATCCCAAAGAAATTTTGTGCCCCTGAATACCCCCTACCACCTCCATTCCAGCCCTTGCTGGTAGCTTCTCTACTTTCTGCCAATGGATTCATCTCTTATGGATGCTTCATATAAATAGAATCATACAATGTGTGTGTGGTCTTTTGTAACTAACTTCTTTCACTTAGCATAATATTGTCAAAACTCATCCATGTTACAGCTTATATCAGTGCTTCATTTCTTTTTATGATCATCTCATCATGTGGATGTATCACTTTTTAAAAATCCATTCACAGTTGGTGGACACTTACATTGTTTCCACTTTTTGGCTGTTATGAGTAATATTGCTGTGAACACTCATGTATAAATTTTACCTATGTTTTCAATTCTCATGGGTGTATGCCTAAGAGTGGAATTGTTGGGTCATACAGTAACTGTGCTTAACCTTTTGAGGAACTGCCAGACTGCTTTGCACAGAGGCTGCATGTTTTCCATTCCCACCAGCAGTATATAGAGCTCCAGTTTCTCCACATCCTTACAGACACTTGCTATTGTTTGTCTTTTTGTAGTTCTGATTTACATTTCCCTGATGACTAGTGATGAGCATTTTTTTAGGTGTATCCTAGCCATTGGTATGCCTTTGGAGAAATCTATTCAGGCCCTTTGTCCATTTTTCTGTCAAATTATTTTCTTTTTTCTGGCTTAAATTGAGGACTTTTGAAGTTTAAGAAATATTTCTACTCTTAGAAGAAAAGTAATCTGTTCTCTGGTAATTAATTTTTCACCCTTAAAGTATTAGGCTAGGTTATGGTTCTTCCTCTCTAATGTAACAAATTGCTTTATATTCTTAAATGGAATAAGTTTTATAGTTGGAAACTTGCTTTGTAAATGCATTTGTTTTTGTAAGGTTCTCACAGTGCCTGCCTGGGGTAGGAGATAGTACAAAGAACATAATGGTCTGGATTTGAGTCCTCTGATTGTTGCTCATGTAAACTTGAACAAGTCTCATTCCCTCTCCACGATAGTTTCCCTATAACACAAAATATTTCTGACCCCACGGGAGTATTGTGAAGACCAGATGAATTGTGCATGTAAAGTGTCAGAGCGTGCTTCTCAGTTATTTTTTTGAGCCCAGTAGTTATGCCTCTCCCATTTTATAAATTGAAAACAAGGACTCAGAAGTTGAAGACTGTACCAGAACTCACAGATTCAGTGCAAAGCATCATAATGAATCATTGAGTTAGTGCTGTCTCCAGAAAGGCACGTTTGTGCCACCAAAGAGAACTGGCCATTGGAAGGACAGAGGAACTTTGTGTGGTACTCTAGAGCATGTCTGTTCATCGGCCTTAAGTGCCTTCACACACAGGTGTTCAATTCAGGTGTGTGTGTGTGTTTTCTTAGTTCAATTATGTGTCACAAATCCCATATAAGAGGAAGTGGAGTGAAAAAACACCATATAAGCAAGGCCTTTCCCAGAAAGGATAGCGAAAAAACAGTCTGCTGTCTCTACTTGAAGGCTTGTAAGCCTTTTAGACTTGTCAACCTATATATTGAAAAAGAAGAATTGAAACAGTAGGATCAGATTTGTACTTGTGAGAAGGCTCACTCCACCTTCTCTCTTTGCTGCTCATAAATACACTAACTGAAAACACATGCTTGTTTTTCTTTTTTTTAACCAGACAAGCCTGGGTTTGAATGGTGTGATAATCTGTGTGAACTTGGACAAGCTCTAAAAAGCTTTAAACAGCAGGGGATAGAGTAGCACTGCATTATCTGATTCCTTAAAAAAGATGATAAGCAATCTTTCCCTTTCATGGTTCTGTCCAGTGTCCTGATGTTGTCTTCTTTGCAACAGATAGTCGTTGGGTACTTTCTGTGTGCAGACACCAGGGATGCAGTTGTCAGCTAGCGGGGAAGACTAGGGGAGTTTCAACCCTATTAAGGAGACATACTATTCAAAGAAAGACAGGGTGTTACATAGTAAGAGCCCTGATGGATAAATACTTAGTGCCATGATAACATGTAAATGGGGAGTTTAGGGAGAGTGTCCCTCAGAAAGGAGTGCATGAACTGACCTGAAGGAAGAGGAAGAATTAGGATTTAACCATTCAAAGAGGAGGGGAGAAAATGGTCCATGCAGTGGGGACAGTAGGTGCAAAATTTTGTGAGAGAAAATAAGTAGGTTCACGTGACTGCTACGCAAGGAGCAAGGGCAGCATGGCAGAAACAGTGGAAGCCGAACGATCTTGCAGGTTATGATAAAGGAGTGCCATTCTTTTGTATTTTGTAATACTGGGGGTTTAATCCAGGGATGCTGTAGCACTGAGCCACATTCCCATCTCTTTTTTTATTTTATTTTGAGACAGATTATCAAGAGTTACCCAGACTGACCTTGAACTTGTGATCCTCCTGCCTCAGCCTCCCAAGTCACTGGGATCACAGGCATACAGCACTATGCCCCTCAAGCCCTCAAGGTCTGCTTCAATTCTAAGAACAATAGCAATTTGGGAAAATTTTAAGCCACTGGGCCTGGCAAAATGAGCTAATAGAGTTAGAAAATATTTGGAGTCCTGTTGATTCATTAGGGGGAAAAGTTGGCATGTCTTTTTTGATGTCAATCTCATTTCCTTATTATTTTCTCAAACATCTTCAATGGTTCCCTAACACATTAGTTTGAATCTGGCATTTAAGGCTCTGAGCCAAAGCCTCAACTTGCGTTCTAGATTCATATCCCATTTCCCTACATCTGCCTACTGCATACCTACCCTACCACACACGTCTTATGCTATGCACTTGAAAATGTCACTCATTCCTCAAAATTCAGCTTGAATTTCCCCTCCTTTAGCAAGACTGCTAGATCTCTTTAGTGAAGAACCATTCTTCTCGACTGCTGGGTTCCTCTAACATTTGGGGAGGAACACATGATTACTTAGCATTTGCCCAAGTTACTTTCTATGAATGACACACAAGCATTCTCTATAGGAAAGGATTCACATTTTAAAATATATATATATATTTTGGAGTTGACAAATCCATAACGTAATACCTAATAGGAAATCTAGATGTGGATCATAACAATATGAAGGATCCTTTGTGATTCCCCACAAGGCACCTCTCAGAGTCCTTGAAATGCAGTATTCTAGGAAGTCATTTTTTTTTTAAAGAAAATTCAGTGTTAAATGAAAAGCCCTGCAATTTCTCAGTTCTTTTTACATCAGTGTTCAGTTGTTACTGTGAGATCATTAATCTTGATAAGATTTACTCATATTCAACTCAAGAGCATTCCTGTTTAATTCTGCACAGGATCACTTATTTTCTTGCATTGTGGCACTCATCAGTGTTTGTGCCCAACCCATGTCCTTTCTTACTTTGTATAGTCTCCCTGGGGTTTTCATCTATGCTGCAGCTTCAGCTATTGAAAGCTTGCGTCTCAGGTGCTGTTCCAGTTCCTAGGGAAGTGGTAGCAGAAAGTACTGCCCCATGTTACTTAATTATAAACAGGAACTAAATATAAATTTAGAATCTTAATGATAATAAGAAAAAAAAGACAAAAGTAGGCGAGGAGAACATGAAATTCCAAGGCGTGTGTGAAAATTTAGATAAGGTAGACAAAGAATCCGGTCTCACCGACAACGTGGTTTGAAAAAATATGAAAGATGTAAGAACGCTAGCTGTACAGATGTCTGTGTGAAGATTGTTCAGGTGGAGGGGACAGCAAGAACAGAGGCCCTGAGTTATGTGCCTGGCATGTGCAAAGAACAGAACAGTAAGAGGAATAGATAGGACTAGAGTGAATGGAGAGGGAGGGAAAAACTGGTTCCTAGTTTTGTTTTTCCCCATTTTTTATGAGGGCATTATGGTTGTACATAATGGTGTGATTTGCTGTTACATATTCATACATGCATGCAATATAACAATGTGGTTCCTAGTTTTTCGAGTGTTTTCATCATGAAAGGATATTGGATTTATTTAAATGCATTTTTGCATCAATGGAAATCATCATGTGGGTTTCCTCCTTTGTTCTATTAGTGTTTATTATGTTGATTTTATGTTGAACCATCCTTGCGTTCCTGGGTTAAAATCTCACTCGATTATGGTTTATAGTCCTTTTAATGTTACTGGATGCAATCTGCTATTTTATGAGGATTTTTGCATTTAGATTCGTAAGGGATATTGGTCTGTAACTTTCTATGTAGTGTCTTTGTCTGGTTTTGGTCAGGGTAATATGAGCTATATAGAATGAAGTGGGAAGTGTTCCTTCTATTATTTTCTGGAAGAGTTTGAGAAGGATTGATGTTAATTCTTTAAATATTTGGTAGAATTTGCCAGTGATGCCATGTGCTGTTGGATTTTTCTTTTGGAGGAGGCTTTTTATTACTGATTCAATCTCTTCTTTTGTTGTTGTAGTAGGGATTCAACACATTGCTTTCTGTCGCTGGGCTATGTCCCCATTCTGTTTGTTTATTTATTTATTTATTTATTTATTTTTTAAAGGTAGAGGGACAGTGAGAGAGAAAAATTGTATTTAGTTTTCCATTTGGCTTTTGTTGCTCTGACACTTTATTGTATGTGTGGTGCTGGGATTTGAACTCATGTCCTCGTGCATGCAAAGCAAGCGCCTTAGCCACTGAGCTACCACTCTAGCCTTCTGTTTTATTTTTTTATGTTGAAACAGGGTCTCACTAAGTTGCCCAGGCCACCTTCAAACTTGAGATCCTCCTGGCTCAGCCTGCTGAGTTGTTAGGATTACAGATGTTTGCCTCCACACCCAGTTCTTTACTTCTTATAGGTTGGTTTCTTCTCGATTAATCAAATGTGTTGATGTACAATTTGTTAATAATATTCTTAGCATCTTTTTTACTTCTGTAAGAGTGGTGGTAATGTCCCTATTTTTATTTTTTATTTTATTCTAAGCACTGCTTTTACTGCATCCTATAACTTTTGGTGTGTTGTTTGTGCTTTATTCATTAAATCAAAGTATTTTCTGATTTCCTCTTTGACACATTTGATTGTTTAATATCCACATTTGTGAATTTACCAGTTTTCTTTCTGTTATTTCTGTTTTCATTCCATCATGGTAGAGAAGATAGCTTATGTGATTTCAGTCTTTGAAAGTTATTGAGACTTTGTGAAGTGTGTGCTATTAATGTAGGGTGGAGTGTTCTATATGTATTTTGTACATCTGGTTGTTTTATAGAGTTGGATGTCTTTTATTTCTTTGTTGATCTTCTGTCTAGGCATTCTATACATTATTGAAAGCAGTAATTGAAATTTCCAAAAGTTTCCATTGTCATGGAACTATTTTTCCCTTTGGTTCTGTTAATATTTGCTTCATTTTTGGGTTCTGCTGTTAGGTACATGTACACTTATAATTGTTACGTCTTCTTGATGAATTAACCCATGTAACAGTATATATTGTTCGTTCGTTCTTTCTTTCTTTTTAAAGAGAGAGGGACAGTGAGAGAGAGAAAGAGACAATCAATTTTATTTAGTTTTTCATGTGACTTTGGTTGCTCTGAGACTTTGTTGTGTACGTGGTGCTAGGGTTTGAACCTGCCTACTCACTCATGCCAGGCAAGCGCTGTAGCCCCTGAGCCACTATTCCAGCCCCTGGCCTCTGCTTCTTAACCATTTTGACTTAAAGTCTATTTTGTCTGATATTACTATAACTATCCCAACTCATTTTGGGCTAAATTTTGTGTAAAGCATCTTTTTTCATCCTTTCACTTACAATACGTATGTATCTTTGGTTCTAAATGGATCATAGCTTTAAAATTCATTCTGCTTTCTCTGCTTTTGAATTGGAGATTTTAATCCATTTACATTTAATGAATTATTGATTGGAAGACTTCCTCCTGCAATTTTGTATGTCTTATACTGTGTGTGTGTGTGTGTGTGTGTGTGTGTGTATGTGTGTGTTTGTGGTACTAGGGATTGAACCCAGGGGTACTTTACCACTGAGCCACATGCCTAGCCATTTTTTGTTTGTTTGAGACAGGGTCTCACTTAATTGCTTAGAGCCTTGCTAAGTTGCTGAGTCTGGCTTTGAATTTGCAATCCTCCTGCCTCAGCCTCCCAAGTTGCTGGGATTACAGTCATGTGCCACTGTATCCAGTATCACCAGACCTTTTTATATTTTATTTTGAGACAGGGTCTTGCTAAGTTGCATAGAGTCTTGCTAAATTGCTTAGCACCTCATGGCTAAGTTGCTGAGGCTGAATTTGAACTTGCAATTCTCCTGCCTCTGCCTCCTGAGTCTCTGGGATTATTGGTGTGTGCCACCACACCCAGCTCCTGTTTTATACCTTTTTTAGTCCCCCATTTTCTCCATTACGGCCTTTTATTTTTAGTGTGTGTGAGAGAAATGTTTTGATTGCCCTTTCATTTCTTCCGTGTATATTTTTAAGATATTTAGATATTTTATTTGTGGTTACCATGGGAATTATATTAAACATCCTAAATTTATGGCAATCTAGTTTGAATTAATACCAACTTCCATAGCATACAAAAACTCTTGCATAACTTCATCCCCCCTTATGTTACTACAGATTATGTCTTTATGTGGTCAATAACATAGATTTATAATTTATTTCCAAGGTTAGAAATAGTTGTATTTATTTATTTATTATAATTACTTTTTAATTGTATTTGTCTTTTAAATCCTGCTCCAGGTTTTCTGGATTTTTTGTTCGTTTTGGTTTTGGTTGTTGGAGTTTATAGTAATTCATTTTGTCTAGTCATTTTTTTTCATAGATTATATTTCTTTTCAAATGTGGTTACTGAAATCTCTGTTCCTTGGCTTGCGTTCAGCTAGTGTTTGACTGATGTTGAATGTCAGGGCAAAAGAGACAAGCACCTCTCCCAATCTTAGTAGATTGCCTCGGTGCTCTGGGTCTCCTTCAACCTTGCCTAGACTTCCAGTGGGCCCAAGACCAATCAGAGGTGAAAGTTTCAGGTCTTAGATGAGACTTTCTGAATTACCTCTTACACAGGGTGGTTTAAATATCCTGATTTCCCGAGGAAACTCCTTGGCTTTCCCTCCCTGGCCTTAGGTGGCCCTTTGTATATCAACCAAAATCCTTTGCCTCGTACAGGTTGTCACCAGTCTTCAAATAGCTTAGAATGCTGTCTGGTGTTTTTCTGGTCTAGGTGAGTTGAAGTTAAGACAAAACAGAGATGAGCATCTTGCATGCATCTTCAAATAGCCCTAAGAGGTTAGAATATACCTCCACAACAGTTTGTGAGTAAAATCTGTCCTGGTCTTCCAGAACTAGGGACCAGGGTCCTGCAGTGGGAACTAACATGGGCTAATATCTTCAAGACTATCATCAAGTCAGGGAGTTGAGCAAGGGCTAGAAAAAATGTCACAAAGGTGTTCTTGTATCTCATTTTTTATTGTAAAATATGCCACATGTATATACATAGCAGAATTACCATTTAACTATTTTTAAGTATGTATTTCAGTGACATTCAGTATGTTCATAGTGTTGTGCAACTGTCACCACTATCCATTTCCAGAACTTGTCACCAACCCAAACTGAAACTCTGTACCCATTAAGTGTTAACTCCGCATTCCCACCTCCCCCAGTTCCTGGTAACACCAACTTTGAAGTTGCCTTTCTTCTTGATTCAGTTTTTGGTTGTTGCTGTGAACCATTGTCTGTTTTCCAGAATTCTGACAGTTGGTTCTGACTATCTGGACAGTTTTTTGATATTTCTACTGACATCACTCAACACCACGAATTTTGTCTTGAGCACCTTGGAAGAGCAGAATGCCCATTCACAAAAATGGAAAAGACTGGGAAGATTTCATTTGGGGGAAGAATATCAAGGGTTCAGGTTTGGGTATATCAAATTCAAGATCCTACTGAACATGAAGTGGAGAATGCAAGTAAAGAAAAGAGGGCCAAGGACAGAGTCCTGGGGCAGTATAACACATCAGGTCAGGGAAATGAACTAGGAAAGGGGCTGAGAAGGATGAGCCAGAAGGATGGGAGGTGAAGCTGGAGATTGTGGTGTCTTGGAAGCAAGAAGAGTTTCTGCAGCTATGTAAAATGAGATTTGTGGCTTCATGGAAGTCATTGGTGACCTTGGAAAGATGAGTTTTGGTGAAATCGGGCAAAAACTAAGGAGGAATGGGAAAGAGAATTGGAGACTAGGAGTACAGATAATTCAACAAATCACTGTGAAGAGCTGCAGAGTGAGACTTGCTGAAAGAGCAAGTGGGATCAAGAAGTATTTTTGTTTTTTTAATTTTCTTTTCTTGCTTTCATCCTCCTGCTTCAGCTTCCTAAGTGACTGGAACTACAGATGCATGTCACTGCACCTGGCTCTTAAAAGTTTCATTTTAATGTGAGAAATTGGGATTCCTGGTGGGATTAATCCAACGGAGAGGGGAAAGTTCATAATGTAGGAAAGAATTGCCCAGCACACTGTTCTTGAATGATAAGAGGGGATGAGCTCTGTTAAAGCAGGGAAAGATGATGTGTGGTGACAGAAGCAGGTAGGTGGGCAGAGGCATCTGCTCCAATTTTCTAGTGATTCCCAAATCCATATCTACAATCGGTACCTCCTCTTTGAGTCAAAACCCACTGCCTTGGGACACCCACGACTGGATTTCCTACATGCTTCAGCATTAGGTTGTCCCAAACAAGATCAACTCCCTTCTTCCAGCTTACCCTCTGCTGATACCACCTGCATCCATCCATGCTGGGAAGTGGGAGGGTCAGTGTTTTGAGTGGGGTGGAGGATCTGAGCAAAAGGCAACCTAGATCTGAGGCTGGAAGATGAGTAAACTTTTATTTTACCACATGGGTTAAGATGTGGAAGAATGAAGCAGACAGAGTACCCAAAGGTGGAGTGAAAAACAAACTTGGTGTGTGAGGTGACCAGGGAGAACTGGACTTGGAAGCAGTCACATTCCCAGATGCCAAAAAGCATTATCAGGATCTAGAGTTACCCATTGCTTGTTATGTCACCCAAAGAGCTACTTGAATTTTTCTTCCACACCATTGGATTGTCATCTTGCTGGAAGAACCTTAATAAGCCCTTTCCCTTTCTGGACCTGGCACAGGATGTTCCCTCTTCATGTGGTGATTTACATCTAGTTGTTGATCAATCCCCCTCTTTCCCTTTCATCTCCAAAATCACCTCCTGCGACACTTCCCAGCCTGCCTCTCCCTTAGCTTCCTCATCTATATCTCTTTTATGGCTCTTACCTAGAATTCCAATTTTTACTCTCTATGAGCATTTCACTCAGTTGAATTCATCTCTGTGTCCTTAGAATGGGGCCTGCATGGAGGAAGTTTCAGCAAGTTTGTTGATTGACTGTACAAAAAACCCACAAACCATCCTGGTTTAGGTCTCTGCACACAGGTGCACAAATGCTTACTAGCTGAAATGCACAAGCACATTGCAAAAATAACATCCTTATTTCAGGTTGTTTTTAGATGAGGATGTTATTGTTGTGAGATGTTTGTGTATCATCCATTCTGGACTCAGGGGGACAGTGCCCATCTTTGCTGTCATTTGTTCTGTTACTTCAAAGTACAGGAAAACCACGAGTGGTGATTTTAGAATCTTATTCAGAACCTTCAGTGAATGAGTCATTTTGCATTGACGACTTTTCCGGATTGCTACAGTTAAAATAAATTAAGCAACAGGACATTGTTGTTGTTATTGTTGTTGTTAATTTTAACCATTTTAGATAGTAAATTTCAGAAATGTGTTAGCATACTTTTGTGACCATGATTCTCTTGGCTCATTTCTTCAGAATCATTATGAGGAACATAGTTCTAATAATTTTCCAGCTCAGCAGTGAGTTTACAGAGACTTGGGAGAGGAAGGGGAGGGGCAGTGGGACCCTTAAGGGAAGTGGTAATTAATGCTGTCACCTGGGAGGCAGTTCAGCCTCTCCTGAGCTTCTAGAATCTGGACGACAGGCCAAAGCCTAAGGTGGACGCAGCTGAGCTGCCCCAGAAACTGGAGACACAAGTGAGGGAAAAAAGCTAACCCTGACCCCAGGAACCCCAGCGAGTCCCTGGCTTCAGTGTGTCTGTGCATTACCTGGGGATCTTGCTAAAATGCATATTCTGATCCGGGTTTGATTCTGGTCTGGGATCTGATTTCTGTGGGGGGGTTTGTTTTTTGTTTTTTAAAGGGAGGGAGACAGTGAATGAGAAAGAATCAATTTTTTTTTCCATCTGGCTTTGATTTCTCCAACACCCGGTTGTGTACTGCGGTGCTGGGGCTTGAACTTGGGCCAGGCAAATGCTCCAACCACTGAGCCACCACTCTAGCCCTGACTTCTGCATTTGTAACAAGATCCCAGGCGATGCTGGTGCTGTGGGATGACAGGTTACACTTTGTGTGTGAAGTCTTCAGCTGACCCCACGAGTTTTCTTGTGATCTTGGGCAGACTTCACTGGGAAGCACATCTTTAGAGTTTGTCTCTGGGACATCTATACACACACCACTGGTAGTAACAACTCCTCCAGAAGCACCTGCTCTCAAGTTTACGAAGTTTCTCTTCATTTTCATAACGTTACTGGGAGTTCAGGTAGCAGCACTGTTCCAAACTGGGAAACCAAGTCCTGACCCGAGACAACTCACCAGAGGCAGAACCAGGCTTCTCCTCAGTGTCATGTCACTGCTTTTTGCTGCTTGCTGGCATATCCGTGCTGACTGCCATAGCCAGCCTGTGGACTCTGAGCACTGTGGGAATGTGGGGGAAAGGCTGCATGTCCACACGTGTGTGCCTGTGTTTGAGCAAAAGCCTGACCACTAGCACATGGGGTTCATGCAGTCTCTCTCACCTGGGACACTCAGACTGACATTTCCTGTCTGCTTGAATCTCCACCTCAGATGATGCCCTTGCCTCATACTTTAGAGTCGAAATACTGTCATTGCAAGTAGGAGTGACCAACTACCTGCAGCATGTGACGAAATGCTGGTGGTGGTCCAGCCCTTTAAGCCATTGCATTTCAGGCCAAGCTGATCAGGCTTGACCTGCCAGCTTCTGCTTCTCTGCCTAAGGCTTTTCTCTGGCCTTCTGCAAGGCACGGAAGTGCTGGGGAAATTCATGGCCCTCATTCCACCAAGATCTAATGGAAGCTGATGTTGAAATTAACCCGGCTCTCTGAAGCGTGGTCTCTGAAGCGTTCTGACCTATATTAAGGGCCGGTTACTCACAGTGGCAACGGGCTTGATAGTGTTTCCCTTATTTGGTGACTTCTCCCTCCTTCACTTCCTCTTTTCCATAATGGGATTTCCTGGGATCTCTTCCTAAACAAATGACTTCCACTCGATAACGTCTCACATCTGCCGGGGAACCACACTTCTCCCAACCACCCCGTTGTTTCTACTGACCTACTTACAGCTGAACCCACATACCTGACTAGTCACAATGGAAAAGGGTCCCATTTCCTTAATAAGTTCACATCATCCACCAAGGACCTGGAGTGCATCCTTCCCGCCTTCTCAAAGATTTTCCTTCCCAAATTACCCGCTTTCTGTGTAACATAATCCCCCCCTTTCTCTTTTTCCATGTCCCTCTTCCTCTCTTTTTCCTCTCTCCCACTCTCTCCTCCACCTTTCTTACTTGCAAACATGCTTTAATATGACCTCTCAGGTAATAGTAGCCTTCTAATTCTGACCAGTATGAAGTAACAATAACTGGATTGTCTCTTCTGCCTGAAACAATGCATGATGCTGCGGTTTACAAAACTGGACATTTAGTGACAATGGCCAGAATTCTTAGATGGGGAACAAGGCAAACCCTATGATTGCCCCACCACAGGAGAGAGTTTGTAGGGCACAGCACAGGGAGCAGAACCCAGGCAAGCCTGGTGGGCACCCCTGGTTGAGTAGACGGCTGAGATCAGAGAGACCAAGGAGCAAGAATGTGCAGGGGACATGCAGAGGAACTCCGAATATTTGGAAGAGATCTGTGCACACATATGAAACTATCCAAAGCTAGGGAAAGGAGCACGAGAGAGGATTAGCGTAAATAATAGCTGGCCAGAAATGATGCCTGTTCCCACCAAACAGCCTGGAAAGTCTCCTACTTAACATTTGGTAGACTATGCAGAAAGATTCTGCCTCAGGAGAGGAGACTATTAAGCCCTACACTAAATGCTACTCTAGTCCTAACAAAGTTTAAAAGAAAGAAAAGGATCAAACTGTTCCCAAGTAACTTAACTGCGTCCCAGGAAAAAGTTCAGGAAAATTTATATAAATATAAAATGTCCAACATTCAACAAGATAATAGTCATAATTAATAGATTGAATAAAAAGTATCAGTCTTGCAAAGAAGGAGGAAAATACAACCCAATTAAAATTGACCCAAGATTGACACAAATCCGAAAACTGGCCGGAAAGAACGTGGAAACAGTTATCATCCCTGCATTAGATATATTCACCAAGTTACAAGGTGACATGGACAACATAAAAACGACCCAAATCAAACTTTCAGAGATTATAATGTCGGAGCTACACATATACATACTGAATGGAATTAACAGCAGATTAGGTGTTTCAGGAGAAAGACGAGAGAACCTAAAGACATAATAACGAGAACTACCAAAAATGAGATACATAAAAAGAATTATTTTAAAATGAATGGAGCTTCAGTTTACTGGGAGGCAACTTCAAGCAGTTTAATATATGTGGAAGTGGATTCCTTGGGGAAAACAAAGGATACGGGAGACAGAAAAAGTACTTGGAAATAATGGCTGAAATTCCCCCCAGTTTGATGTAAACTATAAACCCATGTATCTAAGAAGCTCAGTAAAGTCCAAGCACAAGAAACATGAAAGAAATTAAGCCAAACTATGGCATAGTTAAATTGCTCAAAATCAATGATGAAGAGAAAAATTTTAAGAGCACCACAGTCTATGGGGAGAAGACATGTTATACCCAAAGGAACAAAGAGAAGAGACTTCCGCTCAGAAATGATTCAAGCAAGAAGATAGCGGAACAACATCTCTAAAGCACTGAAATACCTGAAAATATCTTTCAAAACTGAAGGTAATTTTGATAATACACTGTTATATAGGATGTTGTTATTAAGGGAAACTGGAAAAGTATGCGTGCGAATAAAGAAGAGATGGATCGAAGAGCAAGATTGTTGACTTAAACCTAATCACATTGAAGGTAAATGTTGTGCCCCCACCAAAAAGGCGTAGATCCTTAATTAGATTTAAAAGCAAGACCCAATTATATGCTGTCTGCAAAAGACACATTTTCAAAATAGTCCTAAATAGTTGGAAAGTAAATGTATTAAAATATTCCATGCTAATGACAATACAAAGAAAATTTAAGTGACTGTGTAAATGTCAGATAAAGTCAATTTCAGAGCAAAGAATGTTATCAGAGATGAAGAACATTATTTCATAGCAGGAAAAGTTCAATTTATCAAGAGGACATAATCCTGAAACTGTATGAGCCTAGTAACAGATTTTCAAAATTTATCAGGAGAAATTTGGTAAGATGGAGAAATGGACAAATTGAATTTGTAGTTTAAAACCTTCCCACATAGATTGCTCAAGGCCCAGATGAGCTCAGTGGGGAATCCTACAAAACATTTGAGAAGGAAATAGGCAAATTCTATGCAAACTCTTATACAAAATGGAAAAGAAGGAAATACTTCCCAGCTCATTCTATGAAACAGTACTTCCTTCATTCCCCAAATACCCTACAAGAGTGAAAACTACACTTTAATCTCTCTCATAAACATAGATGTGAAAATTCTGAAAAAAATTTTTAGCAAACTGAATCTAATTTTAAAAGGGTAATACATCATCATGACCAAATGGAATTTGTTCCAAGAAGGCAAGATTGGCATAACATTTGAAAACCAATGAATAAAACTCACAAATTCAAAAAAGAAAAAAAAACATAATTATCTGAATTGATGTTGAAAAAAATTGGCAAAATCCAATATGCACACCCAATAAAGCTCTGAGAAAACTACAAACAGAAGGGAAATTCCTGTGGGTGCTAAAAGGCATCTACAGTACTTTCCCCATTAGGTCAGGAGCAAATCCAGGATATCTGCTCTTGTCACTTTTACTCAGTGCTATACTGGAGTTTATACCTAATACAGTAAAGCAAGAAAAAGAAATAAAATGCATTCAGATTTTAAAAGAAGTAAAACTGTCTTTATTCACAATTGATATTCACAATTGATCCATCAGAAACGACAAAAAATTATATGATTTTATCAAGGTTGTAGGATACAAGATCCACTTTACAAAATCAATTGCTCTTTTCAACAAATGATGGTAAGATAACTGGATATCCATATGCAAAAGAATGAATTTGAACTACTACCTCACACCATATACAAATTAACTCAAAATGATTAAAAAGGAGCTGGGTGCAGTAGTGCACACCTGTAATTCCGTAACTCAGGAAGCTGAGGCAGGAGGGTTGCAAGTTCAAGGCCTGTCTCAGCACTTTAGTCAGACCCTGTCTCAAATAAAAAAATACTAAAAAAGAAAAAAAAGGTGGGGGATGGGGATATGGCTCAGTGGTAAAGTGTCCCTTGGTTCAACCAAAAAAAGTTTTTTTAAATGAATTAAAAAGTGATACATAAGAACTAAACCCAAGAAACTCTTAAAAGGAAACAGGATTAAATCTTTCACATAGAATTAGGTGATAAAAACAAAAACAAACTAAAAGAAAAAATTCGGTAAACTGAATTTCATCAAAACTGAGAAACTTCTTTGCATCAGTGGACACTATCAAGAAAGTGAGGGTTGGAGATGTAGCTCAGTGATACACTTGCCTACATGTGTGAGGCCGTGGCTTTAATCCTCATTATGTCTCACTCCCCAAAAAAGTGAGAGACATCCATAGGATAGGAGAAAATATTTGCAAATCAAATATTGGATAAAGACCTAGTATCCAAAACACATAAAGAACTCTTAGAGCTCAATAACAATGAGATGACCCAATTTAAAAACAGGCAAAGGATTTGAATAAATAATTCTCCAAGGTTGAAAAACAGGCCAATAAATCCATAAGCCATCAGGACAACATAACTGAAATTAATATGAAACTTTACACCCATTAGATTAGCAATCATTATCACAGTCTTGATCATTATGATCATGATCATCATGTAAACTTTTTGGGAAAATAGTTTCTTGTATTTTACTGTACACATGGTACATTAAAAAGTGCCTGAAACATGGTTGTTGACTTAAAAGAGCCATTCAGTCCAGGAGTCCAGGAGTTGCTGGAATCTTCTTCTCCCAACCCCTTCTCTCTTTGCTTCCCAGTTGCCATGAGCTTAGCAGTCTTAACTTTACCAGGCCTTTCTACCATATGTTCTGCCTTGCCACAGGCCTGGAGAAATGGAGTTGGCCAGTCACGAACTGAGTCCTCTCAAAGCCTGAGCAAAATAAATCCTTTATGAAGATACTTTGGTCAGTATTTTGGTCACCGTGATGTAAAGCTGACTAATAAAAGACATTATTAGCTACTGCAGAAGTCTGTGTGACATTCTTCCTGTCTTCTCAAGATAAAACCACTCTCCTGATTTTTGTTGTAATAACACCCTTGCTTTAAAATAAAAATACTTTACCATTTACTTACTTGGGCATGTTTAAATAGCATATTAATCAGTTTTTGAACTTTATATATTCCATGATTTGCTTTTTTCACTCAACACTATGTTGGTAAGATACTTGTGCATCGATGAATGTGGCTGTTCATTATTGCTGTTCCATACATAGTTTTTCATGTGGGCTTCGTTGCTCCAAGACTTCGTTGTGTACGTGGTGCTGGGGTTTGAACTCGAGTACTCACGCTTGCCGGGCAAGCGCCGTAACTGCCTAGCCACTGCTCCAGCCCCTATAGTGTTCTTTTAATGGATATACCACAGTTTATTTCCCAGTCTAATGTAGTTGGCTTCTAATTTTGCTGTTATTAAAATTATGCTAGAAATATTTTTATACATGCACAATTGTTTTCAGGCTCAGGAATTCATGTGAATTGATTCAGCTTTACTAGATAATGCCAAATAATTTTGGGGGAGGTTGATTAATTTACAATCCTAACAGCAAAGTAGCTCACTATGTTGGGCAAAAATCGATCATTTTACACTACTTATATTTTGCAATACAATGGATAGGTAATCATATTGCAAAAAAAAAAAAAAAATCACGTTAGTTTTAGATTTAGAGAGAAGTTGTCAAGATAGGAGAGAAGTGTTGTTTATCCCCCAGCCAGTTTTCTTTCTCGATAACCTCTGATGTTCCCATAGTTGGTTTGTTACAACTGAGAAATCAACTCTTAACTAAATTGTATATTTGGATTTTGCTAATTCTCCCTGTAATGATATTTCTTCCATTCCATGCAGGATTCCATCCAGGATACTGTACTCCATTTATGTCTCCTTAGTCATCTCTTGTCTATGACGGTTTCTCAGTCTTCCTGGTTTTTCATGACCTTGACAATCTTGGGATGTATTGGTCCGGTATTTTGAAAATCGATTCTCAGTTTGTGTTGTCTGATATTTTTCTCATCCTTAAACTTGGGTTATGAGTTTGAGGGAAGAATACCAGAGAAGCAAACTTGTTATCATGTTGGATCATGGATGCCAACTCTCAGCGTGAGTTTTCACTGCTGCTGACCCTTTCACTCTACTCTGGAGAAAAATTGCACATGTACACTGCCCCCTGAGCTCAAAGTTGGAGAAAATTATGCTCCACTTCTGGAGTCAAGAAATATCTATGTAAATTATTTGGAATTCTTCTGTATGAGATCTTCATCTCTTCTCCCCATTTTTTTTACCGTATTAAATTATATTAATATGATAACGTTTTATACTTTGGGCTATAACATACTACTACATCATTCTGTTGCTGGAGTTGTTTTGGCTTGGAGACTTTTTCAGATGGGCACCTTTGTCCCTTAACGTGTCCCCCATCCCCTTGTTTTTGTAATTATGTCCTTATTTTCTGGGACTACTAAATTCTCCAGGCTGATCTTGTGTACTTTCTGTCCCTGCTCTAGAAGTAGCCATTTCTCCAGGTAGCCCTGGTTCCTTTTAATGGAGAATGGTATTGGAAGCCAAGATCTGAGGGAAGAGTGTCATCACTCCTGCTGGGGTGTCTTTGCTGGGATGTACATGTGCGTATGCTAATTCATGGATACACTCATCTCTGATCCTTTCTGTATTTG
The DNA here is from genome assembly GCA_004027875.1 of Aplodontia rufa. Taxonomy (NCBI): domain Eukaryota; kingdom Metazoa; phylum Chordata; class Mammalia; order Rodentia; family Aplodontiidae; genus Aplodontia; species Aplodontia rufa. The sequence continues at coordinate 38,542 of PVKS010016209.1, forward strand.
TCCATCTGGATTAACTATGCTGACGTCTCTGACTCTAATCCAGTATGACACTGTTCTTCCCCATTGCTTATGTGTTAATTCCCTCCCCAGCACTGGGAAGTCTGCTCCCATCCTCCACCATCCATTTATCTATTTGTTCAACCTTAATATACAAGCACAGTAATTTCAGAATTGTGAACCCCTATCCTAGAGAGAAACTTTCCCAACTAGAAAATAGTGTCTCTGTAAATTCCTTTTGCTTCTACTTTACGGTTTCAGTCAAAACAGTTTTTGTTTTTTGTTTTTTTTTTTTCAAAAAGTTACTCTGGTCAGCTCCTTTTTTTTCTTTTAGCCCCCCTTCAAATGTTTTTTCATATATTTATAATTAAGTTAGCTTCCTTTGTTATAGTCTGCATTCCATCCTGGGAGCCCTTGACCTTCTTTTTGATTGATTTTCAAAATTTACTGCGTTAAAGTTCACTTTGCTGTAAATTTTTGTAGGTTTTGACAACTACATGTCATGTTTGCACCTCTCCAGAACCATACGGAGTAGCTCAGTCACTGTGAAAATTCCCCTGTGCTTTTCTTTTGTAGTCAACTCCTATCCCAAAATCCCTGTCAACCACTAGTCTATTTTCCATCCCTATCATTTTTCTTTTTCTGGAAAAAAGTACACACACACACACACACACACACACACACACATATATATATATATATATTCTTTGGTCTGGTTTATTTCACTTAGCAAAATACATTTCAGATTCATATTTTTCCATTAATTAATGACTTGCACCTGTTTACCACTGAATAGTATGCCTTTGTACCACAATGTGACAGTTAATTTTATGTATCAACTTGGTTAAGCCATAGGCCCAGTTATGTAATCCGACACTAATGTGGGTGACCCTGTGAAAGTATTTTGTAGATGTGGTTGACATCTCTAATCAGTTTACTTTAAATCACCTTATAATTCCAGTGGCTTCATCCAATCACTTGGAAGCTAGATACATCCAGTTTCAGGATTTTGTATTTACTTAAGCGTTCAGTTCACTTGAATAAAGGTAGTATGGTCAGTCGATGTTTATAAGAAACGTCCAAACTTCCTTGCAAAGCAGCTGTTCTGTTTTTGCATGCCCACCATCACTGGTGGGTGTTCCTGTTCTTCCACGTCCTTATCAGCATTTATTACTGTCAGGTTTTCAGATTTTAGCCATTCTAATTAGCATGTAGTAGAATCTCATTGTTGTTTTAATTTTCATTTTTCCTAATGATATTTTTAATTTTATTAATTATTATCAAAGTTGATTTTACCTTCATATATTTATTGGCCATTTAATTTTTCTTTTTATAAAATATAATTTTTGTCCATTTTTCTATTTGATTCTTATCATTTTCTTAATTTTTTTTATACCTGAGTTTGAACCTGGGAATGCTTTACCACTGAAACACATCTCCAGAACTCTTAATTTTTATTTTGAAACAGTGTTGCTAAGTTGGTTAGGCCCTTGCTAACTTGCTGAGGCTGGCCTCAAACTTGCAATAAAAACAAAGCAGAGAATCAAAGAATGGTGGGACAATATCAAACAGTATCAAATAATGTCAATATCTTATTTTCTTTGTGTTTTAAGTTGGGTAATTTCTACTGACCTATCTTCAAATCCACTGATTTATTCTTCAGCTATTTTGAGTCTTCTAAAAAGTTATTGAAAGGGGCTGGAGCAGCGGCTCGGTGGCTACAGTGCTTGCCTGGCATGCGCAAGTACTAGAGTTCCAACCCCAGCACCATGTACACAATGAAGTGTCGGAGGAACGAAAGTCACATGAAAAGCTAAATTTAAAAAATCACTTCTCTCTCTCTCCCTCTCTCTCTCTCCCACTCTCTCACTGTTCCTTTCTTAAAAAAAAGTTATTGAAAGAATTCCTCATCTCTGGTATTGTGATTTTAGTTTCTGGGATTTCAATTTGACTCCAGATTACCTCTTCTTTACTTAAGCTCTTCCACCTTTTCCACTAACTTCTGTAGCATAGTACTCTCTGCTATTGTTGTGGTTTGGATCTGGAATGTTCCCTGAGGCTTCGTGTGTGGAAGGTTGGCTTCCCAGTGCGGCACTGTTCAGAAGCTGGGTCTTGGGAAGCGACTGGATCATGAGGGATCTGACCTGCTTAGTGGATGGATCCATTTGATGGCATTGGGAGTTGGTAGACACTGTAGCAAATGGGGCCTGGTTAGATAAGGTAGGTCACTAGGGGTGTGCCCTGGATGGGGGTATCTGAGCAGCTTTCCTCCCGCAGGCCCTTCTGCCATGGTGTTCTGGCCCAAAGCAAAGGAGCCAATCAACTGTGGACTGAAACCTCTCAAACCACAGCCCAAATAAGTCTTCCTCAGGTATTTTGTTCTAGTTATGAAAATACAATGGTTGAAAAGCCCTTGTGGTGATTCCAACATCTGGATCATGTCTGACTCTGGATTTATTGATTGTGTTGTCTCCACAATAGACTGTTTCTTTCTTTGGGGGGGCATGTCTTTTGTTTTGTTTTGTTTTGTTGTTTTTTAAAGAGAGAGGGACAGTGAGAGAGACAGAGAAAGAGAGAAACAACTTTATTGAGTTTTTCACATGGCCTTAGTTGCTCCAACACTTAGTTGTGTATGTGGTGCTGGGGTTTGAACCCAGGTCCTCATGCTTGCCAGGCAAGCGCCGAAACCACTGAGCCACCGCTCCAGCCCCATGTCTTTTGTTTTTGATTGGATGTCAGACACCGTCTGCAGAACACTACAGAGAGTGAAATAAATAGTGCTTACATTTGGAAATAGGTGTGACTCGCCATTAGTACATGGAAAGGGAGTCAATTTCGGGAGTCGAGTTGGGTTTGGATTTCCTTGATACTATGGACCTTGTCAGTGCATCACGGGCTTTGGATTCCTCCAGCACTATCTCATGATTAGGGCTGGAACTGGGATGCTGGAGGAATAATCTCAGTGATCCCTGCACTCCTGCATCACAGAGGGGCTCTCTCCACCTTCTCCTTTCCCTCCATGGTCGGCGAATGTCTCTTGCTTGCTTCATCCTCAGTCCTGGGCTTCAGCGGTGCTGAGGGGGCATTCTCAGCATTCCTGCCCTTTCTCTGCACAGAAACTAGTCTCTGCCTTATATCAATGATAGTTCTTGGCCGGGACAGGATTTCCTACCCTCCTCCCTTAGTAAGAGATTCCTAATGATTTTCATTTAGGATTCTGGCCATAGGAAAGTTTCTTTTTCTTCTGTCCTCCCCCCTCCCTTTAGCAATAGGATTTTGCCTGTGCCTTTGGAGCTACAGGTTTGCTACCTTTCCCCAGGTAGCTTGAGGTTTTTGTGCTCATGAGAAAAGGGTCTTGGTGGGAGGACCAGGCTGTGCGCCTTTCCCATAGTGGTTACTCCTGAAGACCTCCTGCACAGATGCTCCAGGCCAGGCGCTCTCTACCCTGTCCCTATCACTCACCCCTCCTCCAACCTCTTTTCTAGGAGGAGTCTGAAAGCATGTAACACTCACCTGGAGGTGAAGCTCCACACTGTCACGCTTGCCAATGCCCAGCTTTTAACTGCTTGTTATTTGCTTGTATGGTGGCCAGTACCTCACCCTCCTGTGCTCTGTCACAGGGCTTCTTCTCTCCTTGGAACTGCCTGTCTCTCCTTGGGATTTAGGGTACTTTATTGTCCTCTGACCTCAGATATCTAATTCAAGAGAAGTTATAATCGGGGGCTGGGATGTAGCTTAGTGCTAGAATGTGTACGTAGCGTGTGTGAGGTTCTAGATAAAATTTCCAACATGTAAAAAGAAAGAAGGAAGGAAAAGGAGGGAATCTGAGGTCAGATATGGCAGATGACTTGTCCCCAGCCACGCAGATAATAAGCGACAAAGCTTGGATAAAAACCCATCCGGATCTGACTTCCTAGCATGAGTCCTTTCAGTCTTGCTGTTTGGACAGCTCTCTTCTGATCAGCTAAACCCTGAGCTCATCCCCGGTGTCCCAGTACAAGGGGTAGTCCTTGCTCAGGGTCTGGCTCAATCTACCTCCTACCCAGCTCAACCATCCCAGCAACCGGAGACATCTCCTCTGCTCCCATCACTGAGGAGAGAAAGTTCTTTGCTTCCTGACATTCCCCAGACAACCAGGCCCCAGGGCTTGCAGCCAAGCGGATCCCCTGTGGGTGCCCCCAGCCTGGGCCCTGGCCTGTCACAGCCCAGGAATGTGGGCATCCAAGCTCCAGCAGCAGCCTCGCTGGCTGTCAGCCCAGCCAGGGCCCCTGATAACTGACAGGAGCTGACAGACCATTAGAGAAGGCTGGCTTGAGGGGCAATTGCAGAGTGACTTGTATTTTGCAGAGCAATGTAAGGCAGCTGGGTCTGGCAACCTCAGGTAAGCTGCTGCCTGACAGGCCTCAGTTTCCCCATCTGTAGAATATGGATGATATCTCTTGACTGTCTCCTCACCAGGAAGCTGGTAGAAAATAATTGTGACTGATCGCACTGCCTGCTTATATTGCCTACCTCAGTCCATTTCAGAGAACCCCAGGGGAAACTGAGGCTCTGAGATCACAAATTATATTCAAGTTGGCCTCCATGCCTCCTCCTTCCCCAACCAGGACATTTCTATCCAGTTTCAGCCCCTTTTGGGGTTAACAATCAGGAAGCAGAGTTGCTTCCTTTCTAGAGGCCACAATGGGGCAGAAACAGTTCAAGACCCCTGAATGGAGCCCTGAGTCCTGGTCTCCAGGCTCAGCACCATGACCCTCTCACTGCAGGAAACTGGACAGGATTTCCATCTCTGGGCCTTGGTTCCTTTATTGTGAAGTGGAGGAATCAGAGAGCTGTGCTTCTCAAACTCTAATGTGCTTGCAAATCCCTCTGACCTTGTTAATAAGCTGATTCTGACTTAGCAGGCCTGGGGCATGGCCTGAGAGTCTGTGTTTCCAACAAGCTTCCAGGATGTGCTGATGCTCTGGTCCTAGGATCCCATTTTAAGAGCAAGGGCCTAGAGGAGCCCAAAGGACTTCCAAGTCAGGTATTTGGTGGGATGCTGGGACTCCAAGATGCCTCCCTCCCCCATCCTGTGCCTCAGGGTGTCTTCCCTTCACACTCTCCCTCCCCGCTGCCTCACCTTCAGGATCAGGAAATCTCTGGCTGTGCCCTTCTCCCTGCCTTTGGGGAGGGCCCTCCTCCCGTTTTTTTGTGGGAGAGGGAGGCTAGTCTCTATGGAGGATGCAGGCAGCGCAGAGCCACTTCCTGCTCCATGGTACAAGCGGGAGAGGATGAGAGCTGGGCTGCTGTGATGTCTCCCATCCTGGGGGCCTTGCTCGCTCTGCTCCGTTTTCCTGCTCCTCCCGCTGTGCCCGCCCAACATCAGCGGCTGCCACAGTGAGATTTATGTGTGTGCCATTGGGGTTTTGTAAAGAAAAGAGGGTGTGTGTTCATAAGGAAGGAAGAAACCAACATTTATTAAGATCCTATTGTGTGGCAGGCAGGCACATTTGAAAACAGCACTTCCGGCCTGCCCTCCTGAGTAAGGTTTGCTTGCCTTTAAGTGTCATTCCGGGATGAATAAGATGAAGCCTGCGAAGCTCCTGGGTGACTCTTCCGCAGTCTGAAGAGTGGACAGAAGTCAGCTTGGCTTTGTGTGTAGGAACACATACATACACAACACACACGCGCGCGCGCACACACCACACATGCACACACACCCATGCACACATACCACACACCACACACACGTGCACACACCACATGCACACATACCACACACCACACACATACCACACACACACACACCACACGCCCTCACACCTATGCACACATACCACACCACACACATACATGCACACACCCACACCACACACCAC